>JAUTXW010002956.1:287500-515590 GCA_030620095.1 Kuschelorhynchus macadamiae
TAGTTAAATCTACGTAATGTGCAATCAAGGGAATTAGAATGTCCACTAAGAGTTCCATTTGGGTTTTCAGAGCTGCCCGCGTTTTTTATTCTAATGCCATACATACTTGTTCATCTAAATGTTTCTCTTCCGACTTTTCTCCCTCCTCTGAACCACCTTTCTCCGAATCTTATCACCCATTGTTTCGATTTTTAATTTTTCTGTTTCTAAAGATGAAGAAAATTGTTTACTTTGTTTAGTAACAAAAAAGACAAGTGTTTTCTGTTTTCTTTTATTCATACTGACACTAGTGACTAGTGAAGATTCTGAAAAAAAATGTCTTGTATAATGTAGCCTATAGTAATGTAGGCTGATACATGTAAACTGGTTCCCGAATTAATGAGAATTGAAAATAAGATGTAAATTGGTTCCCGGAATTTTGGTATAGAACCAAACTGAACTACCTCTATTTATTACCGGCTGGGAACCAATATACCAACGACACCAACCCCCCTTATGGGTTTGGGAATGAATTTACGTATTGATAACAGATATTGGATACTAACCGTTTATTTATTGCCTACTGGGAACCAGTTTACTAACAACATCCGTGTAGGCAAAGTTTAATTAAACAAACTGTTTGGGGTAATTACCCTCTCTACTCCCTCCCCCCCTTGAAAGCGCCTTTGGGTCTAGCAAGCTTTATAAACCTATTTAATTATAAAGTATTTAATTGTAAAATCTAGATTGTTATTGTGAAGCGTATTGAAGATATATACAGGTTAAAAGCTTAATTAATGCATTTTTTCTACTTTGATACAAATATTGGGCATTGAGTTAAAACAGTGGCGGCTATTCAGGTGAAGTAGGTGAAGTGTTACTTCACCAGGAAAAATAAACAAGCAAACATCTAACTATATTTATTATATATCTCTTAAAATTTTAGTTTTTACATTCATTTATTCACCTAATTGATAAAAAATAAACTGTATATCTCGAATAATTATTTTACTTGACCGTTGGCGACGGCGTTGTCTTTTTAAAACTTTCAATCGAACTTTATTATAACACTATAACAGTGGCGCAAACCGCTTTGACTTTACTGGAGATGCTATGTTTAGTCTACGATTTTCCTACTATGTTGCTATGACAACGCGTGCGCGGTGACGCTCTCGGTGAATTGCAGGCGCAGTACACTACACCCACGTGCCGTTCAGTTTGCGGTGGTTGTTTACTTTTATTTTCACGGATTTCGCTGCAAACGGTGACTTCCTTTGCAGTTAATTTGACAGTTTTGTGTTATATTTATTTATGGTGTTGTTACAACTTCAAATTCGAAGTTAGTAAATGTAATTGTTCAAGACTGGAATAAATTAAGAGACGTCTTTGAATTTATTACAAACTGTGACAAATCTGATGAAAAATCAATCCGCGTTGCAAAAGGATTTTTGGGTGAGATGAACGATTTTAAATTCACGTTTCTGGCTTTAGTATTTAATGGCATTTTCTCAATCATAGAAATACTATTTGACGTTCTTCAAAAAAATCGCTTGACATTCATTTTTGCATACCCAATATAAAACGCTGTCGTGAGGCGCTCTGTAAAAAAAGAAGTGAACATTTTTTTAATACCATGTTTGATAAAGCAAATTCTATTACAGAAATAAATCATTACAAACGTGAGCTTGCTAAGCTTTCACCTGAAGAAATTAGGGCTAAGTATAAAACCCTTTTTTTATGAAATATTGGACCATATATTAATGGAAATGACATTTACTTTTTCATGTTTGGCAGGTTCTGCTAACTTTTCCGAATATTGTTTAAATTTTCCGACTGATTCATTTGAAAATTTGTTAAAGTTATATGGAGAAATATTTTCAAAAAGTCAACGACTTAAAAATGAGCCTGGTCTTATTTTTGCCAATGAGAGTAATTGGAATATATCGCTACAAGAACAAATGAAAAAAATTAATAAAAATATTTTTACCGAAGAATATAAATTGTTTTCTCTTATTTTGACAATACCGTCAACAAGTGCTTCAGTGGAAAGAAGTTTTTCTTGCTTCAAATGGGTAAAAACTTATTTAAGAAATACAATATCTCAGGAAAGACTTACTTCTCTTGGCAATATTTCAATTCAAAAGGAATTTCTGGAAGAGATTAGGATGACCTATCCATTTTATGAGGATGTTAAAAAATGCTATGAAGGATAGGAGAATTGATTTAGTATACAAGTCGTAAAAAAATATTCTACCCCCTCTACATATAAAAAAATTGTGGAAAAAAATTATTGGGATATTTTCTTGCTTCATTTGCACTTCACTTACTTTTTCACCCGCGAGCCGCCACTGAGTTAAGACTTAATTTTCTATTAATATAATCAGAAAAACAATAATCTTATTTCCAAAGTTAATGGTCGTACTTGTCTATCCAGGTAAAAGAAAAAATTTTGAAAAATAATTTGGAGCACATTTTTTTAAAATAAATACTGGTTTTGGCTTGTTTATACTTTTTTTAATAACACAAGCAAAAGAAGTTGGATTTTAGAATTCCTTATCATCGACGCAATATAACTTGCTGACAACCGTATTTCCTAAAGATAGAACCAAAAAAAAGAAATAAAGTATATAATATTATAGTGCAATGATAAAAAACTTTGATATAGTGTCAACAAAAATATATTAAAATATTATTTAATAAACAAAAAAAAATTGTTTGCTTATTATCTTATTAGGGCAATAGCAGATTAAGTTTTAGCGTCGGTTTTAGCTTATTTTCCAATATTTTCATTAAAGTAAAAAATAATCACTAATTATGTTTTTCCTCTGTATATTACTTCAAGATGCCTTAAATAACAAATTTAGGAATCACGAGTAAATATTTTATATTTAAAATGGTGCGCACAACAACTTGCGAGGTCCGAAATATGTCAATGTAAAAACTGGTAAAATGGAATTGGAAATATACAACTTTTGGCCTTCGATTTCTTACTAACTCTGTAGTTTGGGAGGCATGATGTAATTTAAAAAAAAAACGTTCTTAAAGGGGCAATAGCAAGCCGTTATCCTCCTCTAAATTATTACACAGAAAATCGTATTAGTACAACATAACTAATATAGATTTGCAAAAACTTGGCAGCCCTGAAATGCACCTATACAAAAATTGATAAAATGCAGATAGACAACGGACTGAGGAGAAATAAAGTCCAGCGTCTGCTCAAAATATTCTTCGAAAAAAATCTTCATTTATATCTTCATGATAATCACCAGATGAATTTGACTGAAATGCCAGTGAACCATCTTCTACAAATTCATTTTTACCACCAATATGTGTGATTGCTAACTGCCTTTATTTCTCAGAATGTGCTTTAATTTCAGGAAATGGTTATTCTAAAAAAGCTTGATGCTAACTTATTACTTTTTTATTCTGATTATATTATCCTTTATTATATTATATATCCCTTATTTACCCACTTTTGCAATGTTTAGATTATCTTCCCCGCACTTTCTTACAGCTCTTAAATATCGTCTTCGCTAGCAAATGAGGAGCGAGCAAGCAAAAGCAAACAAATACCCGAATTAAGAAAAATTGGTTTGGTATTGAATCGCATGAAGGAATTACAATTTCAAAGAGCAACCTGAGCAAAAGCCAATAAATTCAACTCTTTTAATGCGCTAAAAATTGCCGAGCTTAGCAAAAACTAACAAATATTCAAGTACAGCTCAATCAAAGGCAAACATATCTGAGCAGCTAATCAAAACCTCGAAAATTGGTCATGTTATTGACACATGTTAATTTACGCGTTTAACGGTCCAGTTTAACCTAATGGCGTTCACATGTTATTCAGTATAGCAAGCAGTCGACTTTAGCAAGTTTTTGATAATTATTAATATAAATTAGTTTATCTTTACAATGGAGGTGGTTGACGAGGCTTCAGCAACAGTGAAAGAATTGGCTAAATGTAGCAGAAAGAAGCATGAAAAAGATAGCATTAGAGAGCAAGTGAAAAAGACAACGACACTATATAGGCTTCTAGGCTCCAAAGTTTTTGTGGACTGTAAACATAATTCAGCACGTTTTTTATGCAGTAAAACCCATCCTTGTGATGTTTCAGTGATTCGTGGAAACTTAATGTCTTGTCAGAATAAAATCGCTCAAGATAACAGGGTTGCAAATTGGATAAGACAAGTGTCATCGATGTTAGGCAGAAGCAAAGAACACGACATTGAAGAGATAGACGCGCTAAACCTCACACGTTTACAGTGAAATATAGTGTGCCCACAAGGGAGGGACAGACTGTTTATGTATGTAAAAAATTCTTCGTTCGTGAATTTATTGGAAATTTGAAAGGGTCTGAATCACATTACAATAGAAAAAAATCCGTATGAATTTATTTGCACAGTGAGCTGACAGAAAATAAGCTCCGTTCCATCTAAAATGCTTCAGTCGCTCCTGAATTTCAGGTATCCAGGACGATGTTTCAGCGTATTTTTGCAGGGTTTAACATTGGTATTAGATCACCCACTTGTGATGTTTGTACCTATTGTACGAGGCTTTCTCTATAAATAAAAAGTAAAAAAGATATAGAAAAAAATAAACTGCAGTTGGAGAAGAGAATACATAAAATGAGTAAAGCTGCATTCTACGCACTTCTCCGTGAAGGTGATGCCGAAGAGACAATTACGTGCTGTTTTGATTTGCAACAAGTCTAGCCTCTACCTAAGACTCCGATTCAATAAGCATTTTACTCTCGCCAGATTAGTTTTTATTGTTTTTGTATTGTTGTTCAGTCCTCCAAAGAACCTTTTTTTATACATGGACGGAAGATCAGGCTGGCAGGGGTTCCCTTGAAATATTTTCCGCTCTATTGGACTTTTTGAAAAAATATAAGATCCTGTGGTAAGAAAAACGTCAGATTGTTTTGCGTAGAGTGCGCGGGACAAAACAAAAACAATATTGTACTGCATGCTTTGATAAATTGGATGGCCAAAAAATAGCGTGAGCTTTGTCCAGAATGTTACCTTGTATTTTCCAGTTCGAGGCTACAGTTTTTTGTCCGCGGATAGAGTGTTTGGAAGGGTGGAACGAAATTTGAAGAAAGTGACCACTATAGTTTCTAGAGATGAGTATTTTCATGTCTATAGAATGTTCGGAACTGTTCGCGTTCTCGGTGAGGAGTGGAATTGCATGGCACAAAGACACTTTCTGAAATGTGCCGAAACTTAGACAATATTAGCAACTTGAAGCGAATCAAGATTTTAAAAGAAAAAACGGGAAAACGTTTTTCTGTTCTGGAACACGGTCATATGTACTACAGATTTGATGAAGATAAATTGCCGATTACACTGCAGAAGCGAAGAGTTTCATCTTAGAAAGCTTGGTCTTTTACCATAAATAGAATTCTCTTAGAACACGCAATAGCAGGCCCGAAAAAGAAAGATGTGGATTTCCTTCTAGTTCAACTTTATGGTGAAACATGGAGAGAATGCGAAAATTTGTCTTCTAGAAACTGGTATTTGAACATTCTTGATAAAATAGCAACATTACCACAGACATCAGAAAACTCAAATGAAGAAACCGCAGAGTGTGACTGTTTGGAGGACGAACATGGTATCCATATTTAAGGCTTAAAATTGTATTTACTTTAAAAATCTTTGTTTTCTTTGCAAATACTGAGTTTTTTTCGTGAGTACACTATTTTATACAATAAAAGTTTATTTAAAATTACTTCATGTTTATTTTATCTACTCTTAACATAAATTAAAAAACTCGGTAAAATATATTAAAAACGACTTAGTAATAATTAGTCAACACTTAAAAAATAACTCTGAGAAAAAAGCTCAATCAAAGCCAAACATATAATGTGGAGTTTAATCAAAACCAAACATATCCGAAATTTAAGTTTAAATAACTTCCTCAAAAATTAAATCTGATTTATGTTGTTGGGTATTATTATGTTTTTTTTATGGTGTATAACAGTTCTTAACTTATTTCAACAGTTACAATTTCATACAAACACAATAAATACATTTTACGTTCTAGATCAGTTCGTCATTTAAGGCATTTCTTTGCTTTTGCTTGGGCGCTCTTGAAATAACCTCGCCTTTTCTCGGATTTTCTTCCTTGCGGGTTTATGAAACCAAAGATCATTTTCGTTAGAACTCTCCGCGGGATCGGCATGCTTATAGATCGAATATTTTCGTCTTTTCTTACCTCAGCAAATATTTTATTCAAGGTAGGTGTTTCTTTCTCAAGATAAAATGATTGTACAATTATCCTTGGGTTTATGGTATTATCTTCAATGTTCAGTTCATATCTTTACTTAGTGACTTGATTGGATCACTTTTTTCCTCATGCTCTCTCAGTCTTTATAGTATTGACTCTCCGATCCCCGTTATTTTTGATAAATATTTCAACTATTTCATGAATTTTGATGTATAAGGGCATTAAAGACGTTAAGAATGAAAAGTTTTTCCTCTACAGACATAGGACTTTTACTGACGCGTTTCATAGAAGCAAAATTAGAAAAGCTGTCTGTTTTAAGGACCAAGCTGTTTAACTTCTTACTAGAAGTTACTAGTTACCCACTAATGAATTTAGACAGTTATATAGGATTGCATAAAAGTCCCCAGAAGTAATTCAATTTCCAGGTAATTTGCATAATTTTAACCTTGGGCCAATAAACACATTTACTGCAAACTTTATTAAAAAAAAAACTTTTCTTCTTGAATAAATAGGGCTTAATACAGGTAATAATGGATCTCTAAAACGAACGCCTATGGAGTACACTTTAAAACTGTCTACCTTAGTGAAACGTACTTCAGAAAATTATAAATGTAATGTAAAATATCTTAAATTTCATGGCAAATGTAGTAAAAGCGTTCTACAATAAGTTTAACTATTACTGGTTTATTCTCATTGTACAGGGTGAGTCAACGATTGGAAAAAGTAAATTTACGTCGAACAGGTAAAATCTGGAAACAAACTGTTTATGCTGTGGGATATATATGTAAGTCGTGCTCATTTTAAAAATATTTTAAATTATGCGTAGTGCGTCATAAAAGTAGGGCAACTAAAAGTTTAATTTTTTTAAATGGGATACCCTATATTTGACTTGATTTTTAAATTCTACAAAAAATTCTAACAATTTTTTGTATAACATGTTATATGGCTAAAATTGATACTTTCTTAAATATTTAGCTTTAAACAAAAAAAATTAAATTTGATGCACATGTATGATTAACATTATAACGCCTAGTTGTGCCACTAAAAATAAAATATTTTGCTTCTGCACAAAAAAAGCATCGAATAAAATACTGCTTTCGTAATATTGAAGATATCACATACAGGGTGTCCAAATTTAAACGCCCAACTTTAACATTTTCAAACCAATTTATTTAAATTTTTTAAATTGAACCCCCTGTATATTTTTATTTAGTCTTGTTAAGAATAAAAAAATCTACAACTTTTATTCGACATATTATATACCTATCTTTAATAGTTTTCGAAATATTTTCAACAACTCGATCAATCAAAGTAGCCATGGAAAAAACAGTCTATAGCAACTGGCGATAAATGTATGAAATATCAGAAACGTGTTGTTGTTAGTGCATTGTATTTCGTCTTTCGTATTTTCGTCTAATTTAAAATAAATTTTTCACAAAATGAAATGGTAAAAGGCTATATGAAGCAAAATATCCGAATCGACGCGCGCTTTCTAAAGTGGCCTTTCAAAATGTCATGGAGAGATTTGATGCTAGTGGCAATGTGGCACATTCGAAGAGAACAGTTGTCAATAAAGTTGCTACAATTCAAGATTGGAAATTCTACTTCATATAGAACAAAATCCCAGTTTAAGTAGTCGACAACTTGCTAGTTTAACTGAGACATCACAATCTACAGTAAGCAGGAGCACAAGAAGATATAAATATCATCCATATCATATGGAATTACACCAAGAGTTGCACGATGAAGATTTTGAAAGGTGTGTTAACTTTTGCAACTTAATGATAAGCCGAATAGAAGCATATCCGGACTTTTTACCGAATATCATGGTTTCCGATGAAGCTACATTTAGAAGCAATGGAGCTGCAAACAGACATAATATGCATTATTATGCAATAACAAATCCCCACTGGGTACGAGAGGTACAACATCGAAATCACTGGTCGTTAAATGTTTGGTGTGGAATCAATGGAAACCATATTTTAGGTCCGTATTTTTTTATTGAACCACTTAATGGACAAAGATATTTAGATTTTTTTGAACGTTGAGCTGCCTATTCTTCTCAGACCACTCGTCATAGAAGAAAAAAGACACATGCTGTAGTAAGACGGTGGTGAAAGGCCACCCAGATCTTGCATTATAACTCCATTAGATTTTTTCTTGTGGGGTTATATTAAAGATCGTGTTTACACCCAACCACCTACAGCCAGAAAGAACATGCAGGAACGAATCAGGGATGCATGCGCCCCTATATCACCAGGCATGCTAGTTAAAACTAGGCAAAATATTATTAAAAGGTTCAACATGTGTATTCGTGAAGGCGGACGCTTATTTGAGCATCTTTAAAAATTTAACTATAAAAACATTTGGTTAACTTTTAAAAGCGATTTTTTTAGCCTGATTAATGTTTTTTTCTGTATAACTTTAAAAATTAGTAGCTATTAATATAAGTTTTCGACTATCTAAATTGAAATATATTCCGTCATTGAAGTGTATTTACTTATTTTCAAACTAGACGAGTAGACCCCTTTAACAACACAATTTTTAAATATTTATAATATTATGCAAGTTCACGGATCCTTTGCTTTGAAATGTAAGATTCATTCCAAAAACATAACATTGTCTAAAAAGTTTGGAAATGACCCTACTCGCCTTATCATTGGGTTACAAAACTTAACAAGGATTTTAAAATCTTCAGCGTGTAACTCTTAGTTTAATGTAATATGAAATAGATGATATTTATATTTTCTTGTAGTCTTGCTTACTATAGATTCTGATGTTAAAATCTTAAGGTTATTAGATCATTTTTTTTGTAGCAATTTTATTAACAAATTATTATATTATCTAAATTTTCATTGGATTAATTTTAGATAATAAATTATACTATTCATATTAAATACTTATATTACTTTGATCGAGTTGGTCATTTTCTAAATTACGCGAAAATGGGGATTTTAAAATATTTCGAAAACTATAGAAGATAGATATACAATTTATACAATACAATACGATTTTTTTATGCTTAAAAAGAATAAATAAAAATATTCAGGGAATTCCATTTAAAAAAACTGAAATAAACAAAATATTTTATTTCTAGTGGCACAACTACGCGTTATATTGCTAATCATAGATGTGCATCAAATTTATATTTTTTTTTCATTTAAAGCCAAATATTTAAGAAAGTATCAATTTTAGCCATATAACTAACATGCTATACAAAAATGTGTTAGAATTTTATGTAAAATTCAAAAATCAAGTCAAATATAGGGAGTCTCATTTAAAAAAATACAACTTTTAGTAGCCCTTCTTTTATGACGCACCCCGTATAATTCAAAATATTTTTAGAATGAGCGCGATTTACATATGTATCCCATAGCATAAACAATTTGTTTCCAAATTGTACCTGTTCGACGTAAATTTACTTTTTTCAATCGTTGACTCACCCAACATAAAAGATTAAAATAAAAAAAAATCTGCTAAAAGCAGTTTCCGATAAAGTTTGTCCTTCTATTTTGTTTAGGACAAACAAATAAACCTACTATATGATGACCTGAGGTTAGAAGTAATTTGAACTCTGCTTTGCTGCGGAACGCTAACATTTCTTCTTTATTAACCCCGATAGCAATGTAGTTTAGTTGCATTTATTTGAAAAAATAAAAGAACTAATTTGAACAAAATTTATTAGATCACTAACACCCGTATTTACTAAAGAGGTTTAAATTTAGTTCAGGTCAAACTTGACAGTTATAGGTTTAAGATAACATTTTTAACGATTGAAGAAATCATTTTTTTAAATGTCACAATTATAAAATGACAGTGACATGCGAGACATAACTGGCGAACTAAGAATTTTAAGTACCATGGCAACTAGACCTAGTCTAACTTTTAAACCTTTTTAGCGAATACGGCTGAAAATGTTTTCTTGTAATTAACAGGAAAAATATATAAATATATTTAATAAAAGATAATAATTAATGGTAGCGAATGCACTTTATTAAAAATAGCTCGGTTTTCATGAAGATAATCGGCAAATAATTCCTCGAAAGTCCATTTTCTTAAAATTCAACTTTAATTTCTTTTCGTTTTCATTTTATTTTCGAAATACTAGTTTTATTGCTTCAAAAATCGCTAAAAGCCATAAAACTGCACTAAATCCTTTGAGAAAGGTAGACATTGTTTAAATCCTCTCAGATCCAGAGAATAAAACAGACCTTAAAGCTTTTTCATCTAACATACTACACTTCCGAACGTAAGTTTGAAAACGTTCTAAAACATCCGAAAGTTAAAATACAAAAACACTTCGAACCGGCGAAAGCACAAAGGGCAAAGAGAAGTTAAGGTTTGTTACCAAGGCTAACACGAAAAACAACACGTCCTAGCTTATCGGTCCTTTCAAACCTGAAATATACAGAGAAAGCACTACTGGCAATTTGCCAAAACGCCCTTGCAAAGATTCAATCATTTGAAATAAATGGATTAGTTTCCGTTGGACACACCTACATGTAGTGTCCGCGAGCAATGCTAGATTGGGATTTTATTTTTATTACCACGCTTTTATTTATTACTGAATCGTTTAAAAATTTGAACGGGAAAATATTGACAATAGCCGTCACACAAAATGCCGTCGACAAAAAATTGTGAAACATAAATAGAGCTGTCAGACTTTAAAATGTTTAAGTTGCTTTTTGGCTTAATTCATTTTGATGAATTCAGTTTTTTTTTAATTTAATTAAAACTTAAGATTTAATTCATTTTAGAAATGACATACTTTTTTTAGTGTTCGCAAATGCGGTCATTTATAAATTGGTAACTTACATTTTTTAAAAACGTTCGAAAGTATGCCTGAAAGGGTTGCCTTTATCCTAAGATTTCAACCGATACCAGTCAACGTTAATCATTTAAATTAAAAAGCCGTAAATTTACTTTTTACCTTTACCCACAACTTCCCTTGTCATGAATATTTCCTTTTATTGGGAACAGTGAAGTGTGAACAATATAAAGTCAATTAAGTAGGAATTTTTTTTTCACCATTTTGAATTCGTACCACACCACGTAAATATTTTATTAGACCTCCATCTTAGGTTCATTCGAAAATGTTACCAGTTCATTTCTATGTAATACCTGATTTTAGTGCCAAATTTGAGATAATTTTGATAATAAATTTTTTAGGGATAATTTTTTTAACATTTCACCAGACCACCGGTCTATTTCGTTCCGCCATATTGGATATTTAACAAAATATTATCCGCTCAAACTCCTAGAATAATACAACAGCTTTCTTATTATTTTGAATTAATTGCCGACGTTTCGACACTCTCCGTATCTTCATCATGGCTAGATTTGTTTTGATTTTGTTTTTTTTTCCAAAGTACCAGAATTTTGTCAGATAAGGATTAAGACAACCTACATACATTTTATCGCAGCTAGCAATTGCTGTTGTATTATTTTAGGAATTAGACAAGTAGTGGACGTGAAACGAACAAATCAATTACCAGGTCATCTCTATAGAAATGTTCGTTTCTGACCAAAATTGACATAAAAATTGAAGCTATGTAAAACCTTGGAGGGGAATTTTTTACGATTACAAATATTTTTTTTCGTCGGCATTTATGTTCCGCCATCTTGAATTCATTCCACAATTTTACCAGTTTATATCTATCTAATAAGTGATTATTTCAGACTGATTTTTTAAATACTTTATTAAGCTGTCATTTTGTTTCGTCATCTTGGATTTGTACCAAAATTTTACCAGAAGATTTCCTAGTAATACTGGAATTTTGTGCAAAAAATTTCAGGTAAATTGGATAAGTAGTCTTTTAGTAATATTTTTTTAAAATTTCATTAGTTCGCCATTTTGTTCCGCCATACTAGATTTTTATCAACAATTTCATCCCCTTATAACACTTGACAAATAGACCGAGGGAATCTAGAAAACATGTCTTTTTGGCATTTAGGACCCTAAAAAGTCAGATTATTGATTTAAGTCAAACTAATGACTTAAATTTCATTTAGAAAACAAGGCATTTGTTTTCTCTTTTTCACTGCAATTTCTGACGTGTATAAACCTGTCAAATGTCGATTTATCATTTATTTTTTAGAACGAAGTCACGGTTCATCGAATTTTGCTGAGGACGTTCCAAAATTCACACTTCGACTTGGCTTGATCCTCAGTCCAAGTCCACTTACCCCGGGGGCTGCGTAAAGTACACCAATCGCGAAACACCTTTCGGCTAACACGACTTCGCGAAGTACCTTTATTGAAGAACATGCCTTAAACCTGTCTAAGCCCAAACCTGACGTTAATTTGTCAATTTCTTCAAGACACCTACTCCCCGGATAATATTGTTTACTTCAACGACCCCAAAGTAAGAATAGTATGCGTGTCAGATTTTTTGGTAAAGTAAATATTTTCAGTGAATATACTACTCTTTTTTATTTTTATAATGTAACGTTCCGTTTTTTGATTTTTCATGCACCAATCAGAAAACATGCTACAAATTAAAATTCGTGTATTTACAGAATAGCTCATCTCTATTAGAGAGGATTTTATTGATTCAAAGATGGGGCTCCGAGTTTTCCTTTAAAATTCCAATTGTGTCTAAATCATAATTGAATACTACAGATCGTAAATTTCATAAGTCTCTTTAATTTTGGGTGTAGCTAGTAATGTTCTTTCATATAAGTTTTGGTATAAATATAAATTACATGACTTTGGGTTGTTGTTCTTGATTATGTATAAATCTCATTTAAGTGGAATATTGGGGAATTTCGTTTTTATAGTTTCAAAGTAAAAATACAGTCGGTAATACAGAATTCTGGATGTCATTCCTGAACGGTTGAAAATTCAGAGGATAAGAGAGCTGACTGAAGGGTTAGGTTACTTCCGATATACTTTTGTCACTGGGTAGACCTTTTATAGCCCATCATTCCATTTTTATGGAAATCTTTAATCATCCTTTGATGAAAATAAATGAAATAAAGTGAAATAACATCGTTCGGGCAACCCAGTTTTATTAATCTGCAGTTTTATTAAACGCCAGTTTAATGTTTTATGAAACACCAGTTTTATTCATTTTAAACTGCTTATGAACTAGATTATTAGATGTGGTGTTAGAAACTTTTTCTAGCTTGTGGGCTAATTTTAATCTTGCTAGCCACTTGTTGAGCAAGGGCATTATTTAGTCAAGAAACCCAAGTTTGGAGAACTACATGGAGTATTGGAAATTAATAATCAAACATTTTACCGGCTAGAGTTCAAGGACCTCAAAGAACAACCCCAGGAGGATATTACTAAAAGATAAGTTTTTACATAAATACGTTTTTAAAAAGCTAAACGCACAATTGGCGTAATTTTTAGATATAATTTATTTAAAAGAGCAGCGCAACCCATAGTGTAAATAATTGTACAATTATAAAAGGGTATTTTACAATTATCTAAATTTGATTAAAGTTTACAGGTTAATCTCAATGCAATCGTATTATATTAAACATCTTTAACATCTGATTTTAGAGTTTTATTAAATATTTCAGACTATATCATATTTAGGATTATTCATGGGGCCTTAGTTGTCAGTTGAATCCAGTAAGTCTTTTTAATAGACCATGAATGACGCCCAAATTATAACATTTTAGTGATTTGGATTAACTGACAAGTAACTGCAAACAACACATAAAAGAAAAAGGGTAAGAAAAGAACCACCCCTATAAGTAGCCACGACAAAGAGCAGCTGAGGCATACATCTTTTTTTAGGTCTAATTTTAATATCAACAATAAAAGATGTCATAATAAAAAGCCGAATTTCTTTTCATATCTGCATCTGAACTACAACTCTATCTGCGTAGTTGACTCAAGATAAGGCTGCGACAATCTATTAGAATATAATATTGATATATTAGTTAACGTTATAAGGACTCCGAAAACTAGCAAAATAATTGGTCATCTTTGACTTAAGGGAGAACTGCACGAAAAAAGTGAAAAACTAGCGACAAGGTCTAGTCAAGTTCAAAGTAAGATGAAAAGGTACCTACGTATTAGAAAAACCTTCCTGCACTTCCGACCTCAAAAAAATGTGTTATGTATAGGCAATTTAAATTACATTTCTTTTAAAAATGGGTTCAAATGGGTTCACGCGCTGCAGAAATACAAAGACATGAGTACGATTTACCATTTCAAATTTTACAGTTACGTAGACAAAGGATCAATGCAAGGCGGTAAAGAGCCATTTTGTGGAAAAAAAAATTATATCCGACGGCATTTGCTTCAAAAAGTGGTCGAAAAATGGTCGAAAATGGACAAATCTACTTCTATTTTATAATTCTAGATTAGATTTTTTCATAAAAAATCGCATTTAGCGCCCAACTATACATATTTCCTTATTGAAATCACATTGAAGCTAATACATATCTCTTATAGTTTTAACATAATATTGCAGCGGCGGAAGGCTTGCAAATTTTTTCTATGTATTACCAAAATGCTGGCGATCTAAGAACTAAAATAAAAGAACTTTCTACGGCAAGTCTTGCATCAAACTTTGACTTTATATCTATAACGGAAACATGGCTTACCGGCGACATTCACAGAGAAGAAATATTCAATTCAGCCTATGCTGTTTATAGATCCGATAGGCAGTATGAAACATTAAATTGTACTAGGGGAGGAGGTACTTTAATAGCGGTGAACTCCACTTTTGACTTAAGCAGTATTCCTGGCTCTAATGATCCAAACTTTGAGGAAGCATGGGTCCTCGTCAAGGTCGATGGAAGTACAATGGTTCTTGGATGTGTATATTTCCCTCCAAACTCACCAGTTGCATCATACCAAACGTTTATTGAAATGTTGGAGAGCATTAGGAAAAGATACAAACGTGCGAAGTTATTGGTGACTGGCGATTTTAACTTATCTAAAACCCACTAGATGAAGGAGGATGACTTTTTAATACCTACCGACCTCTCCTCAGAAGCAACAAACACATTAATTACTGGAATGTTTTTGAATGAACTGCAACAAATTAATCATATACCAAATGAATTTGGGAAATACTTAGATCTCATTTTCTGCGAGGAGCTTCCAGACGTTAAAGTTGAGTTTGCACAGATTCCTCTTAGTAATATCGTTCAACATCACTCACCTGTGGAGATTGTTTTTTCATTATTAACTAAACCCTCTTTGGAATTTGAAGACGACGTTGGATATAACTTTTATAGGGCTGACTACAATGGATTAAATAACTATTTTTTAAATATTAACTGGCATTGGTTGGAGGAAAGTAAGGACATTGACTACGTGGTACAGAGTTTTTACAAAACTTTATTTCAAGGGATTGAGAAACATGTCCCAAAGATACATAAAAGGAGTAAAAAATATCATCGATGGTATACAGGAGAAACAAAAAAACTTTTAACTAAAAAAAACAAAGCATACCTTCAATACAAACTTTCTAAAAAACAAGAAGATTATCTCCGTTACTCCAGGTTGAGAAAGAAATCAAAATACTCAATTGAATATAGATACTAAAAATCGATAAAAATGCGCTCTCACACATCTTTATCAAAAGTTCTTAGCCGGAAAAGATATATGTATAATAGCAAAAATATATAATTTCTGCAGGTGCAAAACGGCCTAAAAGAAGAATTGTTTTCGATTATGTCACAGGGTACCCTCCTTCGATCATGATTTCTGGGCCTCTACCCTCATCAGGCAGGCTTGTACCCAGGGAGATCTGAAATAACAGATTGCTCGATATGACAAAATCGAAAACGAAACGTCTATCATAATGAAACAGTACTACAAGTTAAATGTAACATTTAGCACCACTTATCGGGGCTCCGGTGATTTTCGGCTGCAAACCCGTAGGTAATTTAAAAAGCATGCACTAGCACCATCATGCGGAGAGTAGATACTAAAAATCGATAAAAATGTTACATTTAAGTTCTTGTAGAAATATATTTCTGCTGTTTCATTATGATAGACGTTTCGTTTTCGATTTTGTCATATCGAGCAATCTGTTATTTCAGATCTCCCTGGGTACAAGCCTGCCTGATGATGGGTAGAGGCCCAGAAATCATGATCGCAGGAGGGTACTGTTTCCTGTGACATAATCGAAAACAATTCGAAAACAATTCTTCTTTTAGGCCGTTTTGCACCTGCAGAAATTATATATTTCTGCTGAATATATACATATATCTTTTCTTATGTGAACTCCCTTAAAAGAACAATTATGATAAAGATGTGTGTTATAAAATATATCCAGCAGAGCAGTTAATGGCATTGCAAGCTTTTTAAATTACCTACGGGTTTGCAGCCGGAAATCACCGGAGCCCCGATAGGTGGTGCTAAATGATAGAATAGAATGCATTGACAACAGTCAATTTTCGCATACCTCGAAGAAATACAAGATGCAGAGATCTTTTCCAGCTTACATTCCATGGCACAAATTATGGTACGCAGCGTTTCTCAGAGAGGCTTATGAAGAACTACAATCATAACTTTGAAAATATTGACTTTTTTGCATGTAATTTAAAACGGTTAAGAATTTGATTAAGATGCGTTTAAATGGTTAGAATATACATCTCTAAATGTAAAGTAAAGTTTTATCCTGTAACAGATAGGATTAGATGACTTTTTTTTTGTATGTACAATTTGGAGTTTAAACTCTGTAAGTGCTTATGACAATAAATAAATAAATAAATAAATGATCCATAATACTTCGTGCAGTTCACCCTTAACACGAAATATTGATTTTTGATTTAAATCTTAAAAAGGAAACGATATAAGTCATGTATCGTGTCAATGAGTACTTGATTTAAAACTTAAATATTTTTAATTTTCGAAAAACTTGTGACTTAACACTCAAGCCTTTTTTGCAATTGACTTGTTGTAACTCTGAAGATTGGTAAATATTTTTTATTGGCAGTGTCTCGGTGGCGAATATACTAAGAAGATCCTATGAACAAAAAATTAATTTGTCACTTCTAGGACGTAATATATTTTCATTCTAAAATATTATGCATTTTTCTTGTTAACTATTTTTAAAAATTATATTTTTGGTTAAGAGCCCAGCAACAATACTGTCTGAACTTCGAATTCGGGAAAAGGGGAATTTTAAAGCAGATAACTGGGTGTTGTTTATTTGTGAGAAAAAATTTTCTACTAAAAATATTTCTCTTAGAACGGTTAAACGCCCTACATACATTCAGATAAAACTTTACTAATATGATAAGAATTTGCTCCAAAATATTAATTTCCTTAGATACAACGTTAATAAACGTAAACACTTTATTGAGCCAGGCCATCTAGAGTTAATTAAATTCCACTATAAATGACGATCCGAAATTTGGACACTTCTACTTGACTTGATCCTCCATTCAGCTACACTTATCCCGGGGGCTTCGCAAAGTACCTTTATCGGAGGACAACACTTAATACTGTATAATTGAAAGACCCCAAAGTAAGAATAGTATGCGCGTCCTATTTTATGGTAAAGTTAATATTTTCAGTGAATATACTACTATTTCTGGTTTTTATAAGAAGCCGAGTTTCTTTTCATAACTGCATCTGAACTTCAAAACTATCTGCGCAAATGTGACCTAAAATAAGACCGCGTATGCGACAGTCCATTAGAATATAATATTAATATATTATATAAAACTATAAGCACTCTGGAAACTAGCAACAGGTCATGTTTGACTTAACACGAATTATTGATTTCAGTTTTAAATTTTGAAAAGAAAACGACTTCATTTTGATGTTGCAAACAATACAGCAGAACCCAGATTACTTGAAGTAAATAATTATTTAAAACACTATATTTTGCTTTATGAAAATTGCACTGAACTTCATTAACGACCCATACCTTGTATTGGTGTAATCCTAAAAAATCGAATTTATCATAAACTAAAATTTTTATATCACTATTTACTTTTCTGGCACTTAAGCTGTCACAACACCATGTAATGACAAATATGATAACTTTATGATCTTTATATCTCTCTATATGACCACGGTAAACATTATAGTTAGTTCTAGGTGGTATATAAAGACATCCAAATATAAATTTGACACGCCCAATTATGACCCTTATGAACACGTGCTCAGTACTCGAAGGATTTAATAGGCAGCACCCTGTGCTTTTTTGTTTCTTGTAGAGTCTCGGCCACGGCGATAAAGTTGTATGAATCGTAAAAATCTCCACTATCTTTTATTTCTGATGTCAGTTAATTTTGACACCATTATTATATTATATACAAAAACTAAAGGAGCGACATACATACCCTTGAGTTTCATATGTAAACCTCCTCTAAGATTTTGATAGCACTTAACAACAAGCAGTCATTTTCTTGTTTGACTTTATTTCAAACAAAATGTTCATGCCAGAGTGAAATAAGACATAATAATTAAGCCATCTATGGGGTCAAGGAGGACTTGTTTTAAAATTTATTTTTTATTTTACGAAGGACTTGTGACATAGGACTCAAGCCTTGTTTAAAGTAACTTATTACGACTCTGAACACTGGTAAGTATTTTTTATTTCAGTGTCTCGGCAGAGAATATATATCTTATTCCAAAATGATACTTCAGACGCATGCATAGTGCCCTCTTCCCTAAATTTCATTCTTTCATGAAGAATAATTAATTTGTTATTTCTAGGACGTAATACGTTTTTATTCTTAAATATTACACATTTTTCTTGTTAACTATTTTAAAAATTATATTTCTGATGTAGAGTTTAGCAGTAATACAAAGCTGTCGATTTCGGGGAAAGGGGAATGGCCGATTTTCAAAGCAGATAAGTTTATTGTTTTTTTGTGAGAGAGAATTTTCTAAATAAAAATATTTCTGTTAATTCAGTTAAACGCCCTACATACAGATACTACTTTACTAATATAATAATTTGCTCCAAAATATTCATTTCCTTAGGCACAACCTCAATAAACTTAAACATTTTATTGAGCCATGCCATCTAGAGTTAATTCAAAAGTCAGGGCACGTTGGCTAGTTTATAGGGAGAAGTTTTTTATGTCTATTTCAAGAATATGAGAAGGAAGGAAAATGCAATGTGTAAGTAAAAATCCTGCAATGAAATAAGTGTTAATTAATTTGCAATTGGCAAATTTATAATATATACCTACAAGGGTTTACAAAATTAAATAATATATTAATGACTGTTGAATTTTGACACTATAAGATATACACAAATAAAAAAAATCGCTAAATTTTCTTTACCCAGAATGAACCTTTCTTTTAATTAGGAATAGTAAAGTGTTCTCAACTTAGTTCCGCGCATAGTCATTTAAGAGGCATTTATACTGCCATTTCAAACATTTTTATTAGGCGCCATTTTGTTTCACTATATTGGATTCTAACCCATATTGAGCATAACTTAAAATAAATTAAGTAGTTTGTAACACCGATTTTTTTAAAATTTCATTACATCGCTAATTTGTTTCGTCATGTTGAATTAATTCCAATAATTTATCAGTTTATTCCTATATCACAGCTAATTTTTGTAATTTCAAGTCTCTTGAATAAAAAAATTATATACGTTAATGTTTTAAAACATTTTTCAGCCACCATTTTCTTCCATCAAGTGAATTCGCTTCAAATTTTACCAGTTTATCTCTATATCACACACACACACACACACACACACACACACACTCTATATTACACTATATCGTTGAAATCTGAAATCAATACAATAAATAGTTTTCTATGCTGATCTTTATGATAATTTATTAGGTGATTTGTCAAAATTTGAAGTCGATCGGTAAAGTAGTTTTATAGCTGTACCGTGAACTGATAGACAGACAGACAGACTACGGACTACTAGGGGACATTAAAACTTGAAGATCTGTAACTGAGGGGACTTTTCACGATTACTAACATTTTATTTGCACACCATTTTGTTTGCCAATCTAGAATTTGGATTTTTACCAAAATGTGACCAGGTCATCTACATATGAACCTCAGCTTTTTTCCAAAATTTGAAGTCGATCGGGTAAGTAGTTTTTTAGCTATGTCTCGAAGAGTCTGACGGTCAGATACACAGGACTGAGGAAACATGTTTTTTGCCATCTATAGGGACCCTAAAACGTTAAGATCTGTAGAAACCTGATAGAGACAGAGAGAGATTTTTTAATAATATCGATAATAATATTTCCCTTTTACAAAGGAAGTAAAAACTTTTTGAAATATTGATAAAAGGTAGAGTAAAAATTATAAAGCTGTCTGCTTGTGTAGCAATAAGTAGCTTAAACTTTTATTATGAGCTTGAAAACTTTGTTTTTAAGTTAGAAACTTCTAAAAAGTGTTGGTTTGTTGTTTCCAAAATGACATTTTAAATTTTTAAGTTTTGTACGAAGAGCTTTAAACTTTCACTATTTCGGCCGAAGAGCTGTAATTGCGAGGTGTTAGATGTATGAAATTAAAGATTTAAACTATTTTAAATTAGCTTATATGAATAAATACGATTTATTAGTTACTTGGCCAATATTAGATCACTGTTTTGCCAAAAATGTCCAAAAACTTAATATAACAGGATCAACTTTTAAACGTGGTTATTGCGACCACAAACAGGACTAAAGAGAAATAATGTTTTCGAAAAAAGTTTTCCCTAAGAGATTATTTATAAAAATTCATAGCTTTTTTCAAGTTCTTTCTTCTTCCTTTTTCACTATTATAACAAAACGAATCGATATCCGGCCTTAGCGTAAGAAATGTAGATAACTTCTATTACATTTATTTTTGAAATCAAAAAATATTATTTTTAATATTTTTTTTTAATTATTTTATTACAATATTCAGATCCAATAATTCATTTGCAATTATTTTCTAATACTATTTTTAAAAAATTTCTCTTTCAAAAAAAAAAAACCTGACTTTAAGTGTCTTGTATGTTGACTGGCTTTCCACCCCGTGGGCGGTTAATGCGAGAAAAAAACAAAAAGAAAAGAAAGTTAAACGTCAAACTGAAAATTGTAATATAACCCCAACTTAAAATAAACGAGTTTCCTTTACATTTAAAAAAAGGGAATATATGATAGAATTTTTATCACAAGATGTTGAGCAAATCTCTTGGTAACTGAATTTTTGATATTTATGCATTGAAAAATAAGCATATTTGTGGCATATTATAATATAATTGAAGGAAAATCAATTCGTTATAGCGACATTGCCTAACTAAGGCTAAATCTTTTTTAATTTTTTAGATACAGTTGGACATTTCTAATTTACTTAACCTTTGAGAATTATTGGCTCTAGTTGAACACTTGGTTGAATAACATAAAAAAATACTAGATTTAGCAACCGTAAAATTTTAGCTCGACTGCAATTTTGTCTAATTATGACTTAAACACGAATAATTTAAGATAACCTTATAAGTCAATCAATGGCATTAATTGTTAGTATACTTTAATACAGAGATATCAAGAGCACATATCTTTTTTGTTCGGTAAGATAAGATAAAATATTCCTTCGAGCAACCAGATTTAAGGTAACACTACAGTACCATCAAACACAAGGTTGTCTTCATCCTAAAGAATATTTATAATAAAAATTAAAAATTTTAAAATAACTAGCCAAATCGATGCAGTGTCATATATAAGGGGAAGTTTGGGACTTAACTCCTCCCCCAGAGACACTTTTATATAAATTAAAATGATAGAAATTGTATAAAGTAATATCCTTTTTTTCGGAATTCGAGGGTAAAACCCCCCTAGAGCCAATTTTATCTACAACAAAAATAATGACCTTTTGTTTTGTTTTTTTTTTGTTTAAAGAACAAGAACTGGAGACTTTTTCTCTAATTTTTAAAAAATTTTAACACCTCATAATCACAACCGCCCCCCCCCCGGAAGTAATTTTTATATACGCCACTGAATCAGTGTAGATATACTTCAAAACTACAAGGTCCTATTTCTTGACACATTGGCGTATGTTAGAAAACATCTGATAGTTCTCTAACTTTAAAATTGTTATGTTGCAATACAACCTTACTGGGTTGCCACTTTTTTAGCATTCCACCAAACTTTTTACTTATGGTATTAAGGAAAATAGTAATATCTGATTATTCGTCTTGGTCGACACATCTTTTGTAACAATTCCTTTTAGTAATTCCTAAACATCCGCCTATATAACTAAAGTATACCTGAAATCAAGTACCTCTGAAGTATATCTTGAATACAATTTATCTTATGTGCACTTCATATAAACAATTCATCAAGAAATTGTACTCATCTCTTTTCCCTGTGGGGTAAGGTTAACTTGTAAACAAAGTGAAATGTGTTTTCTCAACAACGGACATCACCCATACTATAAATAATAAGAGATAATGTCTATTTTAAAAAAAGATGATACCCAAAAATTATAAAATTATAGGCCCATATTATTACTTACCTCTATATCTAAGATATCTATCGGATAATAAAATGTACAGCTTTTATTATAAATTTAATGTCACAAGAGATAAGCAACATGAATGTTGAAGAGGCTTGTTAAAAATTTTACATATTTCTTTGGCATTTAACTGAACTCGTGTTTTTGTCACAATGGATAAAACATTTGTTGCAAAAAACTTTCTAATATTGAACACTAGGACACGTGAAGTCTTTCTTCGTACCCCTTCTCTTTGACCGAAGGTTTGCTGTCAAAATTGGACAATTGATTTCTGCCGACTTTAACCAAGATTTTGACCGTTATTTATCAATTATGGGTGATTATTTCTTTATGCTGTTGTTATGATACAACTATCATTGTATCGGATACATGTCAGGATCGAGCAAGAGAGAAAATAAACATTGTGCCTAATGAACTTTCTTGATGGTGCCATTTAAATAAACTTATAAACAATCATCCCAAGACAAACTGCGTGAATATTAGAAATTAGAAGAAAAGATCCTTGTGAACTTAATTTATACTCTAATGGGCACAAAACTTGAAACAACATCATTTATATTTTTTTTGGAAGTCACTGTCGACTGCTACTCAACTTGGAGCAATAATGTTAAAAAGGTTTGTAAAAAGCTAAACAAAACTCTGTATGTGGTTTGTAATCTTAGATATAATGTCAATCAAAATACTTTAATCAGTGTATATTATTGCTTTACTCTACAGTTGCAATTAATATAGCACTGAGGCGTTGCCACTGCGAGTTCGAGGGTTGTCGCGCAAAAACGGATATTGAGAATTTTTTTTAGGGTTTCGTGTCGTGGCACATTTTATTTTTATACACTATTTACTTATAGACTATTAGTATTGAATTTTTCAAAACAGCCCTAAATCTCAGCTTAACGGTTTTTTATCATAATTATAATACCAGATGTAAAAAGGAGGTTTCTTTATCAAATAACAATTTGTAAGTGTTACAAAGGTCTCCAGTTTATGCTAGAATTAAAATTTTTAACATGCTGCCGAAGAACAATAAAATCTTAGATCACCTACGTATATTTAAAAACAAAATCATAAAGTTACTTATCAGTTTCTTAACGAATCGCTAATAGTAGTTCAATATATTAAGAAATAAAAAAATGGTTTTTGGAATGAATAACAAACTTTTTTATACCTCTTTGATGGTATAAGTTTTTTGTGATGATATTTGTATTGTACTATTTGCACTTAAAAATATATTAAGGCACATATACATTTTAATTTTAGGCAGCTACCTTTATATTCATTAATGAACTTGTAGTGTTGTTTATCTTTAACATGTTCGTTTCTACTTTTGAAGTGCTCGAAACTAAATAAAAAATTTTAATTCGAATGTGAATTTGCAATCAGTTTTGCAGCATCAAACTTTAAAATAAACACCAAGACTTGATTAATGTCGGAGCGTCAAAGTCTCCCCAAAGTTCTCAGGAAATTGTCAAGCAATAGTTTATTTTGTGTAGCTAACTTGAATTTACTTGCGGAAACTGTAACAGTTTCTCAACGTTCATTTGTCGAAATATCGACAAATTACGGGTTGCAAATAGGTCTAATATGGATTTGAAATAAGAACACGCATGTGGGGCTGGGCCTTGTTGTTTTTTGGTTGTGTGTATTTTATTATTACAAATTTTCCATTTCTTATATCGGCTTTTCAAATAAATTTATTAGAAATGAAAAACTTCATCTCTCTTCGCTGCGATTCAAACCTTTGAGGACTAGGTCATGAACAATCAAGTACGATAATTTAACTTATTTAATTTTATATTAGTAGATTTTTTATGGTATTACAGCTTTCGGCGGCTACAAACCCAGAAGGTTCTTAATGGATGTCTTTAGTGGCTTGGTGGTCAAACCGTTAACGTAGAAAGTGAGAGAACTTTGGTTCGATTCTCAGACAAGTTAGGTTGTTCAATTTTAATAAATATCGCTGAAATGTCGGTTAATTAATCTTAGATAATCAAAAAAACCACAGTTTAAAAATGTGTGATAAAATTTTTCAGAAACCTGCTTCGGATTCCTGCTGAAACCGCTATATATTAACAATACATTCACATGATAGATATATATGACGGTGATATTTGTAATATTTTTCAGAATTTTTCTGACTAACAATCGTGAATTCCTTCCCCTCTTAACATCCTGCTAGGTTTGTAGCCGCCTATACACACACACACACACAGCCTATTTTGAAATAAATTCACACAATTTAATATTGCTGCAACAATTTTGAGGATATTTGAAAAGGTTTACTCAGGCTTTGGTAAGGGTCGCCTATCAAAAAATCTTGTTCTAATTGCTAATCCTTATTTTGCTGATATTAAACACCTGTATTGTTTTTTGAACGTATTTCTTGATTTTATTAAATAATAACTCAAAGCCCTCATAACAAAAATTGTAAAGTTTTTCTTTAACATGACAATAATCATATTTTCGATATAACCTAAACTAATATATTAAAAATAAACTTTTGCTTAAGTCCATCAATACCCACTTTGATCTGCTTTTGTACAGAGACTGAATACCCCCACTTTATTTTTTTTTACTATAATTAAAAATGGTCAAAAGCACGCATTTGCCGTAGCGAAAAAAATCTTCTTCGGAGCCCGTGTCGAGATTTAAACCGAAGTTAAAATTCATGGGAACGGATTAAATAAAAATGTGGATGACCTATTCGTCAGTTCGTTGAATTATGCGCCAATTCCAATAGATTCCGGCATTTCAGATCATTTTTGACGTGCTGCAATATTTCTCATAGAATTAAAAAATATAATAATACTATCAGTTTTAGAAATATAAAACATATTGACAAGGAGTTACTTTATGAGTTTTTAGCAGTGACTCCATTTGAAAATATTGTTTATTTCGTAACTGTAAATGAAAAAGTCGCTGCCCTTAACAATTTTTTAGTCAATATTTTTGATGTATTGTCGCCTTTAATACAAACGAAACAAAAAAATAAGAAACCACCATGGTTAACATATAACATCAGAAAGATGATTGGTTTAAAAAACGCAGCTTATAAAAAATATGAAACTACAAAAAATAATGAAAATTGGGATTTTTATAAGCAAATAAAAAATCAGACGAATGTTGCGATCCATCAAGAGAAATTTACCTTCAATATACTATAAATAACAGCCAAAATAATTCAAAGTTATTCTGGAAAAAATTAAATAGCCTTAATATTTATCATAAGAAGTCAGTTAATATATTACCGGCAAATCTGAATAATCCAAACGAAATTAATAATTTTTTTTCTTAAATGTTCTTCTGATCACCGGGCAGATCCCGAGCTTTTAAGTTTTTACAGCAATAATTCAGAAAGTCAATTTGTGTCTCCTTTGTTTTTTTCCACCGTCTCTGAGGGTGTTGCTAGGGACAGTCTGATGGAAATAAAAACGCTCGCTATGGGGGCGGATCAAATAAATCTTGATATGATCTTGCTTTGTATGGATAGAATTCTCCCTTTTATTACAAACATTATTAATTCATGCATACTGGAACATACCTTTCCGGATCCCTGGAAAATTTCAAAGATATTTCCCCTTCTCAAAAAGCACAACGCAGACAGCTTTAACGATCTAAGACCAATAAAAAATATTAAATAACCAAATAAGAGCGCATTTAAAACTTAATAATATTTTGCCCACATGTCAATCAGGATTTAGACCAGGATATAGTTGCACAACTGCACTGCACATATTACTGATGATATTATAGAAGCTGTTGATAGGGGTAAGACAACTGCCCTAATATTACTAGATTATAGTAAGGCATTCGATCGAATAAACCACGATTTACTTTATTATGCATTACATTGGATTCTCCGGGGATGCCATTTCACTTCTGCGCAGCTATTTACCTAATAGACTTCAATATGTAGAAACGGATCAGGGTCTATCATCTGTGTGAATCAAAAATGTGGCGTGCCGCAAGGTTCAATTCTTGGACCATTGCTATTTTGTATTTATACATGCAATATAACATCATGTTTAAATTTTACCAAAGTTCACCTTTACGCTGATGATACCCAATTGTACATCTCCTTTTTCTCGAATGAGTTAAACACAATTCAAGATAAAATTAATGATGATCTGTGTCGCCTTATAAATTTTTCTAATAAACATAACCTTCAAATTAATGCATCTAAATCAACTTTTCTAATATTTGGTAAACATCTAGATAATTTAAAAAATAATTTTAAAATAAAAATAGGTTCAGACGAAATTTCAAATTCTAGCTCCTTTCGAAACTTGGGTTTGCATTTTGACACAGAGCTAAGATTTAAACCACATGTAAATAAATGCATAAAAACTGCATATGCAAACCTAAAGAAATTATTTCCTCATAGACATATTTTAACAAAATCTCAAAAAATACAACTAACTGGTTTGGTGCTCAGCCATTTTAATTTTGCTGATGTCGTATATGGACCTTGTCTCGATAACATTGATAAGAATAGGATTCAGCGTGTTCAAAAGGCTTGTCTGAGATTTATTTATGGCACTCGTAAAAGAGAGGCAGTTTCGTACAAGTTACAAGAAACAAAATGGTTATCTTTAGAAAACCGAAGAAAGTTACATGCTGCTACTTTATTTCATACTATTATAGTTTTTGATCGTCCACCGTATCTAACAAGTAAAATTTGCTATCGAACCGATGTTCACACACTTAATTTAAGATACCGCGGCTATATTTGTCCTCCACCACACTGGACTAAATTTTATCAGAGATCATTTTCATATAATATTTATGTGATTTATAATAGAATACCCGACTTTCTTAAGCTCTTATCAGTTTCAACTTTTAAATTTCAATATAGGAAAATCCTTTTAAATTTGGAATCGAGCACCCAGCGATCTTGATATAACTGAAACATTTATTTTTACCTACTCGTGTACACATGTTATGTCTGATGTGTTGATTTTTTTTGCAGGCATGTAGTTGTAGTTTATGTTTTCGTCTTTCCTCGGGGGCTGAACTAGAAACTTTTTCAAATTGTTTTCAGCCTTCTTTTTGCCTTATCTCTGGTGTTAATAAAATATATTATTACTACATTAAAATATATTATTATTAGATTATTTTAACGAAGATTGTTGTAAAGATATATTATATTATTATAACTAAAATTTTTGTAATGATATATGGCAAATAAATGTTGTTATTATTATTATTATTATTAATGCGTTATTTTTTTTTTGCCATCAAGTTATTTTTAATCTTTTTCTTCATAACAACGGTAGATAGATTTAAAGAGTTCGATTCAAAATGGATAGATTTATATTTATACCTATGTATAATTAATTCTTGTTTAGAGTGGTTCAATCATGAGTATAGGAAAATGTTTTTTATCTAAATTTAGTACCTATTCGGTAAAACTGTTAATTTTTTTTAACGTATTTCTCCTCTTGAACTGGTGGGTCTTTCTGTTGCTATTTTTTTTTTGTATCTGACCACAATATTTATGTCTTTTTTTTGCAAGAGTTAGAATTAGAACAAATTATCATAAGACTGGACACGAAATTACATGATTACTTTCATTAGCAAAGTTACTTAATACAATATAATGCAAATGCAGTCTAGTGCATGCACATGTGTATGATATTTAATATGTATGTATGTATGTGTGTATGTGTATATGTATATATGTGTGTATGTATGTATGTATATGTATGTATGTATATGTGTATGTATAAGTATATGTATGTGAATATGTATATATATGTATATATTTTCTCTTGTTGTTTTTTTTTTAATTTCGCTTAATAATTAGATCACTTACGAGTTGATACCTAACAACGTAAGTACTTATTTTTTTTCTTCTTTCTTTTTTTTAATTTCTGTCCAGTCTACAATAAAAAATATATTGTTAATAAAATAAAATCAAAATATCACTTTAACACTCTATAGACCTCCTTGCTTTTTGTAAAATATAGATAACTATTTGTATATTGTAAAGTATGTAGCTCTAAAGTATACCCGGAGTTGCGCTGCTCACTCGGCTCGAGACCGCTTGTGATTCGAGACATTTGTTTCTTCTTCTTTCTTTATTTTTTGTTTATAGCATTCCAATCCCCGTCATTTCTCATTTAATTAAAAAAAAAATTCTATTCACCTATGCTGCGTTCCGCTCATATTAACGTAAGATCTTTATTGAATAATTTTGATATCTTCAAAGACAGTCTTATTCAGAATGATTATGCTATTATTGGAATATCTGAGAGTTGGCTAACACAAAATATTAACGACGGCGCTGTTATTGTGGATGGTTATAAATTTATCAGACAGGACCGGCTTGGGCGTGGGGGGGAGTGGGAATCTATATTAAATCTTCTTTTAATTATACAGTTTTGCTTAGTGAATGTAGGGATATCGTAGAACATGTTTGGATTAAATCGCAACATGGTAATGTCACAATAATTATTGGCAATGTGTACCGGCCACCAAATGCAAGCCTTAATGAATTTCTTGCCTATTTCGAAGATACGCTAATCGAACTTTACACTCAATGTGATAAGATTATGTGCTTCGGAGACTTTAATATTAATATGCTTGATCACGATAGTCCCCATGTAATACAATTTGAAAATATTTTAAGCACTTTCAAACTGAGTCAGCTAATTTCTGAGCCGACTAGAATTTCGCGTACCAGCTCCAGCTTGATTGATTTAATATGTTACAATTTGGAAGATGTGCAGGATGTAGGTGTCAGGGACGCGGGTCTCTCAGACCATCTGCTAGTATATATCGTTCTAGACTTTCGTTCACCAGTGCTAAATAATAATACCTTTAAGTACAGGGCTTTGCGACAAATTAATATGACTTATTTTCAGGCCGACTTGGAGGCCACCCCTTGGAATAATATTTATAGCATAGATAATATCGATGAAAAAATTTCGTTTCTCACTGATACTATTTTGGAGCTATAAACAATCTGGGTTCAGAACCGGGTACAGTTGCGCCACTGCCTTATCCGATATTGTAGATGATATTGTCAGAGCACAAGATTTTAACCAGGCAACTGTTCTATTCTATTAGATTACACAAAAGCTTTCGACTTGATTCATCATAATATATTGCTTTCTATTCTAAAATATATTGGCTTTGGCCAGTCGGCGGTGGCAATGTTGGCGTCTTTCCTCTCGGACAGAAGCCAGAGGGTAATTTTGAATGGCAAACAATCCGATTTACTCAATATCACAGCGGGTGTTCCCCAAGGCAGCGTTCTCGGTCCTCTTCTGTACAGTATTTACTCATTTAATTTCATCAAATCACTTCGTCACTGCAAGTACCACCTCTATGCAGACGATACTCAAATTTACCTATCTTTTAACCCCAATCAAGCCGAAATAGCAAACAATCAAATCAACCGTGACTTACACTAGCTTTTCAGTAAATCCAATGAACATCTTCTTAAGATTAACCCAAGTAAATCCGCAGCATTATTATTTTGTAACGAGACTGAACGCTTACGTCTTGAATCCACCATTAAAATCGAAATCGGCACCAACCCTGTTGCTTTTAAAAACTCGTCTAAAAGTCTCGGGCTTGTCATAGACAATAAACAAAAATTTAATGTAACGTAACTTCATGCCTTCAAAAAGCATTCTCAGTATTAAAACCTTTGTACTCTTAGCGACATGTACTTAATCAAAAAACGCCTTGTTGTCCGACACTCTCATTTTGTCACAATTTAATTTCGCAGACAACGTTTATGGTCCTTTCCTTGATTTACAGGCTAAAAATCGGGTTCAAAAGGTAAAATTCATGCATACGTTTTATTTATGGTACTAGACGAAGGCAGAGGGTTTCACATAAACTGTCCGAATTGGGCTGGCTTAACATGCAACATCGTCGTATCTTACACTCTATCTGCTTTTTTTACAAAATTTTAAAATTTCACCGTCCTCCATATCTCCTCGATAAACTTCAATACCGTAGGGATGTGCATAATTTAAATTTACGCCGACAATATCTGCTATCAGTACCTTTACACAACAAAGAACAGTTTAAAAAAAGTTATTCTTATCAAATTGCTAACTTAATCAACAAATATAAAATAACCAGTACGTCACTGTCAGTTGCATCCTTTAAAAAATCAATGAAAAATGAATTGCTCGGCCAACAACTACAATAACAGCGGACCTCGTTAAACAAAAAAACTAGTATTTATTTTCTCGTATATCCCCTCTCTACTTTGCATATGTCTAAAATAATTCTCTCTCATTTTCTGTCTCGTGCCTCAGTAGCATAGCGCTATTAACTTGGACGCGTACTTTCGTATGTATATATATATATTTTTTGTTTAATCACCCTGCACCACTCTTTTTTTAGAAAAACTTCAAACTAACTTTCTTTATGAAAGTTAATAATATTTTTTTTATAATTATTTAATAGGCTTCAACAGCCCCTTCGCTTGTGAAGGAAGCTGATAAGTGGCCTTTTATTCCTATTGTAGATGTCTATGTTTATTTTTTTTTAATTTGTAATTTTCTTTTGGAATAATAAACGTGTTTATTATTATTATTATTATTATTAATTCATATTAATTGTAAGTAGCCGGCTTAACCCTATTCATTTCTGTAATAAAACAGTGTCGGCTCAAAAGAAACACTCTATAACATTTATATAATAATATATTTATATAACTTAATTACATTTTCGAGACATGTGTATGTATAAAATTTGTTCGGGGAATTTTGCTACATACACAGACACTATATTTTCCATATACAGGGTTATTCACGGTGAGTGGCCTATTAGACGTTTGTTTTGGTCACAAACATAACCAGCTATGATCTATCTTTTTAAATTATTTTCAGTTCCGCGGTGTTGCCGCTTCTACCCGAAACGGGTGGCAACATCGTTATTTTAAATGAAACACACTGTATATTTTTTAATTTTCAGAATCTACGTTCATTTGTGACTAACTTTCCTAAATATCTATATTCTATACCTATTTGTAGCCGTTCATGAGATATTAATTAATTTAATTTTTTTTAGCGGAAACAGGGCTTTCAAAAAGCCTTAATATTTCCATGCTCTAGAACAATCTGTTTGTTAGTAACTTATGAAAAAAACCCAATGTGATTTTTTTTAAACGGGACACTATGATTACTGATTTGAAATACCGATAAATGTAGCTCTTCAACTATGTATAGGTTCCCTATACCTAACACGTCAAGTTTTGGATTTACATGCATTTCTTTATGACTTTTCATAAAACATGTAAAGCTCAACGAGTTAGATTGTAAAGGCCCATGAAAACAATAAAATTAAATGTTCAAATAATTTGTAAAGTACGATTTTCATAAATTCGATACATTAAAGCAGCAAGTAAACTATCGAAACCAACAAATAGCAAAATCGTTATTACAAAATAAACTGAAACATACTATTTTCAAAACAATATTTTAATAACAGACTTGTTTTAAATATTTAATAGTTATTTTGTTTAAAGAGCCCACCATTGGCTCTTAAACAATTATGGATTGACTTCATAACGTTAGCAGTTGTTGCCCTTCGAATTTCATTACCATTCAGTTGCTGAAATGCGCGTCTCACACGATTTTCCAAATCTTCTCGCGTTTCCACTGGTTGAATAAACTAAACCCTTACCTTAATAGCACCCCATAAATAGGCACCGCGGGGAGTAAGATTTGGGAATCGGGGGGGGCCAATTCCATGGACCCAACCGTCTAATGCAACGATCTTCAAACATGTTTGTAAGTTACTAATAAACTTATACTTCTGGACCAGCCTGTATGCTCTGGTATTAATATGGCGAAAGATGTAAATATTTACGGGCATTGCCTAATAGTAATCAGAATTTCAGCTTCAGATTGTTTTAGAGCATGGAAATATTAAGGCTTTTTGAAAACCTTGTTTACGCTAAAAATAATTAAATGAATTAATATCTCAAGAACGGCTATAAATAGGTATAGGGGGATATTTACGAAAGTTAGTCAAAAATGAACGTAGATTCTGAAAATTGAAAAATATACAGGGTGTTCCATTTAAAATAACGATGTTGCCACCGGCTTCGGGTAGAAGCGGCGACACCGCGGAACTAAAAATATTTTACACAGACAGATCATAGCTGGTTACGTTTGTAACCAAAATTTTAAAACGATCCGTAAATCGGTTCTCCATAAACGTCTAATAGGCCACTCACGTAAATAACCCTGTATATAAACTTTTTACAAAAACGGCACGAATACCCTGTTTTGCCAACTTTACAATAGGCACGTTTTCTTTGAATATATTCGATCCTCTCTATAAGTTTGGTGCAGCTTATTTTAACTGCGAATTGACGAACTTGTCTTGGTAACTATTGAGAGTGTACTCTGTCTTTCATATATGGTAAAATAACTACGTAGACAAGCTGCTTTAAAACTATTTTTGTCAAAACTTTAACGTCTCCTTCCTTTGAATTAGATTTACATATTACATATGCGTTTATACTAGTAACATTGGGTTTGTTGGGAAGCCCATAAAAAATAATCATATTCCATCTATGCGTGTTTCGAGCAACATTATACTTAGCGGAGAGGTAATCAATACTACATTTGGTCGAATTATATACTATGCATTCAAGCTAAAGGACCAGATTTTTCAATCAGCTGATACATTTTTCCTTTTTCACCAATTTAATTAAATTTTGGAACGTTGATAGGCTTGATATGTCTTTACTAATATACCCAGTCTTGGTCAAAATAGTTCAGACAGGATCACAGTTAAAGGACTTCGTTTTGAGTTGATGTAAAAAAGTTATTAAATTTAAATCCTTTAGATTAAGGAGACATTTTTCCTTGTTTACCGATTTAATTAATTTTCGGAGCGTTGATAGCAGGGGCGTGCGGTGAAATTTTAAGAAAGGGAAGCAATTTTTAGAAACTTACCTATTTGTAATGTAATTCGATTCTTCGATCATTTTTTGCAAATTCGCCAATGACGTCATCATAAAAACGTCGATGCTCCGACATATTTTGAAAAAGTTTATTTTCAATAGGCAACAGCGATGTATCCGAAAGTCTCTCCTGCCCCGTTGACTGTCTCACGAAATTTTTTATACGTTTAAGTGTAGAAAAATTGCGTCCTACTGATGAACTTGTGGCAGGTATTGTCAATGCTAATTCACACAATTTCGACACTTCGGTGTAGGCATCTTTCAGCTCCTTGTCTTTTAAAAATTGCATTAGTTCCTTAGCGTTACTTTTTGCGCTAATGTCGTCAGTTTCGTAAATCACTATTAGTTCAGATCGCAGTAACACTCGGTCGAAGAACTGGCCATAATGAAGAAGAAGAGATTTAAACGCATCTTCTGGAAAATTTTGCTTTTAAATGCATCAAAATTGCAGAGTTCGAGAAATTTAAAATCATTTGAACCGTTAAATCTATAGTTTATTTGTTGCTGAATTTGATCGATTATTTCATAAAAGAGGCGTCTGTATGATGTTTGAACATCTCCCACCTTGTCTGTTCGAAGACGCTCGGCTTGGGGCTCTACATTTAACGTCATCGTTTTCTCCCAAAATAGGTCAAAGTTATCTCTTTTTTGGCTTAACATGGACTTAAAATCATCCACTTTTTTTAGGCAAAAAGCAATATCATTTGTTTTAGTTTGTAATATAATATAATAAACATTATCCGAGAATGGAAATATTTCTGAAAATATGTTCAACAAATAATTAAAATTAAAATCTCGTTTCAAATAGTCCAAAAACCCCTTCGAACTATTTATTGCTTCTGAGTCCCACGTTTTATTATTTTCTATTGTATTCACAAATAGTTCAATCAGTGATTCACGAATTTCAGATACTGTTAACACAAGTCTTCCATTATAGTTCCACCTAGTAGGAGCTACTTTGGGCAATCGTTTGTGGACAATGGAGTCCAAAGCTAGTGTGCGTTTTGTTGACTTGGAAAAAAAAGCAGCCATGCCACTTAAAGTAACGAAAAATACTTTACACTCTTTAATATGATTGATGGACTGGGATAAAACTAAATTTAATTTATGAGCAAAACAAAAGACAAACACAGCACTTGGGGAAAGTTTCTCGAACTTTAGCTTGCAGACCCCCTAATTGTCCTGCCATCACTGCAGCTCCATCATAGCTTTGAGCAACTAAGTTTTTCTCTCCATTAATTTTTTAGTAACGTTATAAACTACGGTATTTAATGCATCTGCTGTACGATTTTCGGACACATTCTTAAAACCTAAAATTCGCTCTTGAATACTTTCGTCTATTTTAACGTAGCGTATTACTATAGATAATTTGCTAAAATTAGTGATATCAGTTGATTCGTCCAGAACAATAGCAATGTACCGCGCCTCGCCAATCTCCTGCTTAGTTCTTTTTAGAACAATGGTTGCAACAGCGGATTTAAAATCATTCTGGATTCGATTCGACGTTCCGCGAAAAAGGCTAGACTGCTCGAAATGATTCTTTAAGCAATCATCATATTTAGCCATTATAAACTATGTAAATCTTGAAAAAAACAAACAACATCGATAAGTCTTCTTAATATTTGCCTATTTTTATCGACTAGTTTATTGTGTTGGCGGTGACTAATTTCCAACTAATTATTAAGGGCGTGTTCAATTCTGGTTTTGCCGAAGACTTTTTCTTTTATGACGGCCTGCAAATGCGCTTTGGATATAATGTGTCTTTTTACAGCTTTATGAAAATTGTTTAAATCGGAAAAACCAGTTTTATTCCAGAGACCTTTTTCATTTTCAAAAAGTAAATATGGTCAACAAAATAATTTACTTACATTTTCACACCCTGTTAGCCATTTAAATTGTTCGTATTGTTTTTCCGGATAAAAATGTCTAATACAGTTTTTCATTTTGGTGCTTAAATTTTTCATAGGCGGTTTTCCCCTTTCTTTGGAAATTATTTGAAGCTTATCAGCGAAGTTTAATGTTGAAAATTATTATTAAGACACACACCACACGTTCACACACACTCTTCTTACTAAATTCTCCAACATTTTCAACGTTATTACTGACAGCAGAAGTTGACGGTATTTGCATATCCACGTCCGTATTATTATCTCCCATATCGCACCATGCACGACGCGACGCGACGTACGTATCACACAACACATGGATAGCCGTTCAAATAAAGAACCCACTCCAGAGCGATAGCTTCCGCCCCCACTTAAAGCATGCCACTGAAATGCAAAAATTGCAAACAACCGGTAGAAAGTTCAATAACCTCTGGCTCGATTCACAGGAAATCAAGCATACAGGACTTGGCTGCAGAGAAGCTAGCGGCCGTATAGGTTCTATTCCATTTTCTATTGTTACTCGGTCGGAGTCAAGGCCGCATTTATTATGGGCTTGATAATTAAGATAATATTTTAACATTTTTAATATAAACTAAATCAATGGTTCCCTATTTCAAAAATTCAAAACATTTTAGAAGATGTTTTGTAATTTTTTTTGGGGAAACACTGCTTCTCTTACTTCCATGGACTGCACGCTCCTGTTAATAGGCTTATATATTCTTACTAAGATCCCGAATTTTGATTAAAATATCTTAGACAGTACCGGACTTATAGGACTACTTCTAAAACTGTATATTTAAGCTCGTTGTAAAAGAAATCGGTTTTGTCTACAATTACAATAATACGTTTTTTCGGTGGCTAAACTATCGGAAATTTATCCTTACAAGCCAAACTGTAAAAAAAGTGCCATTCACTACATATGAATTTTATTTTATTATTAGTTCATTAAAATAATAGCAGTTTTCTTTTAACCACGTCCACACATGATATACAAATAATCTCAATTTTGTCGTTTTTCATCCTCCTAGCGAGCGAAGAAATTCTCATAAAATATTTTCACGAAAAGTATTAATACGGTTTAAGAAAAATTGTCAGAGAGTTCTCTGAGAAAAATTGACACCCTGGCACAATTCGAAATTTATGAGACATTCTAGGAAAAATAATGAGTCAGTGAGAAAGAAACAAGAATTCATTGTTCTACAGTTGGAACAATTAGTAAAAGAGATTGTGGCCTTAAAGTCTTCAAGAAAGTTTATTATCAAAAACTTAATGCTAATCTAAAGGATAGACGATTGCAAAGATGTAACTTGTTACTTCGAAGATTCCGTTCTACCGCAGATATCACAAAGGTTTTTTTGTCCGATGATAAGATGTTTTATCTGCGGCTTCCTAAAAATACCCAAAATAATAGTGTATAAGTTAATGAGCGATTATAAAGGAAAATCCCATTTGAAAGTCGTTTGCTGTGTGATAACGTTTTTCGACAAGAAGGCGACCCTTCCCACACATCCCAGAGCACATATTTTTTTTTTGTCTGATTAATGGCCCATTTATATCGAACCGAAATTGCGTCCACCCAGCAACCCAGATCTAAAACCTGTGGACCATTTTATATGGAGAATTTTGGAGGAAATTGTTTGACAACAGTGTAATATCGTCGAGGAGCTGAAGGAAAAGATACGGTTTTGTTCGAGCAATTGTCAACAGGAAGTAATCAATTACGACAAAGGCGACCCCACACGGTTGTTGAAAATCGTAGGGCTCACATTCACAATTTTTGTTTGTAATTGTTTATTAATATTTCTCGACTTTATCTATATTTTTAAAAAAGAAGCCAGATTTTTCAGCAAGTTCGTGAGAGAGTTGTACTACACCAATTTACATGATTTTTTATTTGAAATGATCTTCTGGTTACGAGACCTCTCAACACTATTTTTTATATTGTTTTATTGCGTAATTTTTCTAGAAAACCAATATGATTTTCTTCAATAACATTTCTGGTCGTTGTGGTGAATGCGCCCAATATTCTTATAATTCCACTGGAAATTAATGGCGCTATTAAACGGAAAAGGCAGAACAAGGTCTGTCAGGTCAGCTAGTTGTTCATATTAATAATTATTACTGTTATCAAATTAGTTTTTAATAATTAGTATTTGTTTTAAAATTTCGCGTTTAAAGATGATTTTCTAATAGCTTATGATCCGAAAAAACCTATTAGAACAATTTTAGATAAATACAATTTCGTTTGCATTAAACTTTGCAAGACTTAAATATACCGTTTTAGAAGATATCATTTAAGTCCGGTCCTGTATAAAATATTTTGACCAAAAGTGGGTATCTTAGTAAGAACATATCAGCGTATCATCGCTGCAAAAATTAATCAAACCACTTAAGAAGAAAAAAATATTAGAGCTGATTGAAAAATGTACTTCTTTAATTTGAGCCACAGTGTAGAAGGTTATTATTTCGCGTTTATTATCCTGCATCTGCATCATTTAAACGACTTTCAAACGGGATTTCCCTTTTTAATCGCTCATTAACGTATACTCTAATATTTTCAGTATTTTTAGGCAGGCGCAGATAAAACATCTTATTATCGGAAAAAAAAACCTTTGTGATATCTGCGCTAGAACGGAATCTTGAAAGCAAAATAACTCCCTTATGTTTTTTGTAGGAATAGAAATGAAGGACGCCATTGTTAAATCCTCTGTAAAGGCAAACATGCTTTCAAGAGCCTTTTTGTAAAAAAAAAATCTGTAGGTGAGGTGAATATTGAGCACTAAGTTGTTGGCAACTTGAACAGACTTTAGTAACCTTATGTCCATCGTAATATTTCGTCTGAATTTAGACAGTGGCATGCTCTTTACTATATTTAGAAGAAGTGGTGTTGACAATAAATGGACTCTTGTTGAATAAATTTCCATGTTGAAGATGTAAAAAGAACGTAAATCATCTAACGAAAATACTTTTCTTTTATTACGTGCATGCTTTTTGGATGGAGTAGTGTATTGTCCGATAGAATAGTGTTTTTGGCAGTTCTTTATTACGCCTTCAAATACTTCTCTTACACGTGTTAATTTATATTCGTGTTTACGCTCTTCTCAGGTCTGGATTTCACCCACTCTAAGTCAGCGTATTAGCAAACGGAATTTTCTTTGAGCCATTGAAAAATTGAGGCCCTTCCTCCATAATAAACAGCTAGGTAAATCAAAACTAAGAAACGGCCGAATTTCTATAGCGTCTGTAGGCCTTACACCCGATTTATTTGTATAGGGATTTTCAACACTTTAAATATAGACACTTGTACGATAGTATTTTGGGCATAATAAAGCTAATAAAAAATAGCTGCCGACATTCAACAGAAGATGGCAATATAATACTTTGTTAACGGGTCTAAGCATTTTAGAAATTACAAGTTTTTTTCCACTTCATACCGTCTTTTTCATATATAGTCGCAACACTTTGCTGAGTAGGTATACCGTGTTCCACATAAAAGTATCCACTATACTATCTGGAAATCCGTAATAGATACAAAAAAGTTTCACATAAAAGTTCCTTCAATTTAAAGTTCTTTTAAAATTTAATGTTTCCATATTCAAATTCAAATTCAAGAATATCTTTATTTACATAAAAGTTTTTATAAAATAATAACAATTCTAAAAGTAAATAAATATATATAAAAAAGAAAATATCTGCTATGATATAAATATTCATTATACATTTCTTTTATATAAAAAAAAGAAAAAAACATCAACTCTCCAAAGCTAAGTGCTTGACTGGTGAGTGGATGCTTAATATTTTCCCTTATATGTTTCTATCTTTTTATATATTCATAAAAATATTATTTCTATCCGTGTGTCTGCACAACATAGAACAAAAGAAAAAATTTTCTAAAGGTCCCTATAGATGGAATTATAAGACTATAATATACATAAATTATAGACATATATTCTTTATAAGAATCATGCAACAGAGAAAGAGAAAGAACGCTGGAGTGAAAAACCATTAATTTTGTGAAAAAGAAAAACATATATATTCATATATTTCATAATACTGGGGCGTTAAATATAAGCCAGTTTGTGAGAGTTTTTTTAAAGTTTTGATGTTTTTTTTTATTTTTCAAGTCGGGAGTAATTAAATTATAAAGTTTTTGTCCGATATAAATATAACTTTGTTGACCTATTGTGGTATGTAAAATTAAATTATCCTTATCTTGATGTCTGGTTTTGTAGGTGGCAATTTTGTTGTAATTTGAAAAATCCGAGTGGCCGATTTGTAAGAGATATTTCTAATATTTAATATTTTACATTTCTTAAATAATCGATCAGAAGGAAACCGGTTATTCAATCCGTACATAACCTATAATACCATATGAAAGTATTGATTGTACTAGTGCAAAATATATACTATGTTTGATTTAGGAGACTATTTATATAAATGATGAACAATATTGGACCCAACACTGTTCCTTGAGGAATGCCATAATTATTTATATCGCTAAAATGTTTATTTATTTTTACTTTTTGGTATCTGTTATCCAAATAGCTTTTTAGTAAAGTAATTGCCGGTCCCCGTATACCAGCTCGTTCAAGCTTCGACAAAAGCACTGAATGATACACAGTTACAAACGCTTTTGCCAAATCTATAAACACTGCTGCACACGGGCGGCCAGAATCCAACTGTTTCACTATATTACCTGTTAATAAGCTAATAGCATCACTTGCGGATTTATTGGGTTGAAACCCGAATTGATATTTTGACAGTAAACGGCTTTTTGTTACCAACTGAACTAACCTATTTTTTAGGACTTTTTCAAACATTTTGTTAATATTAGATAATAAGTTTATTGGTTTATAATTTTCAACTAATGCTTTTTTCTCCTTTTTTAAAAATAGGTTGAATAACAGATATTTTAAAATGCTTGGGACAAGCTCCCTTACTGAATATTAAATTAATTAGATGACATAAGGGCTTAGTTATACAAGGTAAAATGGTTTTTAATATTAATGTCGATATACCGTCGTCCCCGGATGCAGAGTTATTTTTAAATGTATTTATTAAAGAGGAAATTTCTCCTTCAGTTACCGGTGTCAAAAAAATAGTATGGCTGTTTATTGGATCATGTTTAAGATTGTTTATGATATTGTTTAAGTTCTCTTTGATTTTCGCCGCCATTTTTTCGCCTACAGAAGCATAAGGCCTGTTAAATATATTACTTACTTTTTGAGGATCTTTCGCGAGAATATTGTTTGTATCTATTAAAGAGAAGAAGAAACTTTCTTTGGATGTACTCTTTGATTGGGCCGTGTATTCTTTAACAGTTTGCCACAGTTTTTTACTATTATTTTTGTTTTCCAAAAATTTAAGCTTATAAAAGTTTTGTTTATGCTCGGTTATTAACTTTACTATTTTGTCACCATGGAATTTATAAATGTTTAAAGATTTTTCAGTTTTGCGTCTTTTATATTGTTTTAAGTCTGTAGTTATCCACGGTTTTTTCTTGAATCCCAAACATATTTTATGAGATTGTACTTTTTTCTATAGATGTGATAATGTTAATAAGCTTGTCTGTGGCACTTTCTACATCATTCGATACCAAAATATCATTAAAGTTTGTTTTTGATAAATGGTTGTTTAACTTATAATAATTTATAAATTTCTTTTTTATGCATATTATACAGGGTGTCCCAATTTTGCTGGGATATCAAATATAAAACTTTAAACGGGACAGCCTGTATTTTTGTTCGTTATTTGTCATTCCTTGTCAAAAATAAACATAAGTTACCAATCTAGACTATAGTCAATTTCTGCGTAGTTTCCGAGATAATTAAGGTTATATGTGATTGTTTGAAAATTGGAGCTCTTTTTCAAATCACTATAAGCTCTTTTTCAAATCACTATAAAAAATAGCAAAAATCTAAAATTGAGATTTTTTGTTAAATTTCTCTGTAACCATTGAATTTAGGTATAGAATATATAAATATGAAAAAATAGGTATTTTTATGACCATTTGTATAAATAAAAAACTTAGTGGGTGTTCCATTTAAAAAAATCGACTTTTTTGACTTTAAAAAGGTGCAAGATTGATTTCGTAGTATGTCCACCGTGTATAGGTGTGGATAAAAATTATATATTCCGTATATGCATTGATGGAAATTACCACCCAAACGCCCAATTTTAGATTTTTGTAATTTTTTATAGTGATTTGAAAAATAGCTCCAGTTTGGCCAGCCCTTGCTCAAAAAGAAAAGTTTAGTTTACAGAATTTACAAAATACCTGCCTAAAACCTTCTGTTAATAAAAGAAAGTTTGACCACGTTACTTTGTTATTTAATGCGTCTCAGTGGTTGAAGTTGGATGATCGATGTAGAATAAATATGACCACTCTTGTATATAAAATTGTTAATAGCAAACTCCCCAAATATTTGTATGACAAATTAATTAATAACAATAAAATTCATGGTCGTGAACTGCGTCACTCTCAAAACTTCATTATTCCAAAACACAGAACTACCAAATTTCAAGCATATTTCAGTTCACCGACGCACGGTGCTGTACGCACTTTCATTTTGGCCCTTAACTGGTATGGTGAAAATAAAAAACGTAAACGGTATGGCAGGGTCAAATCTGACCTATTAATTTTTTTTTCTAAAAAAAAACAAATGACTTAAGTTGCATATGCTGGTTTGTAAGGCATATGTCTTTACTAAATAATAACTCCTGAAGATATTTTAATTGATTTTTTAAGCGACGTATACAGGGTGAAAAAAAATAAGTGAACATTTTTCAATCTCAATCATTTTTTTGAAAAAAAAAACAAAATTTAAAGAAAAATATTTTTTGTTATAGTTTAGAATATAATTAGTAAACAAAAGCCTAAATTCGTAGAAAATCAACTCAAATAAACATTCTGACAACTATGTTCTAAAAACTACTAAATGGAACTATTTTATAGGCAGCAATTAGTACATACATTTGACGTTTTGCAGTGGTCCTTGCAAATATGTTTGTTGCACTCGTCACAGATAAGGGAATGTTTATTATGGTTATATGGACATAGCGAACATCTTGCTCGCTTGGGGAGTCATTCTCGGGGAGTTTTCTGGACATCTTGAAGTATAGTAACGATTTGTCGTGTAAGTACTTTTAGCTCTCTAGGGATATTTTCCATCTGAGCACGACGTACTAAATGGCCATGTATCATTTCTCTGCCCAATGCTATTAAGAATTTTTGGCGACTAAGTTTATTTTTTGGATTAGCTGAGTTGTATATAATTCCAGCATTTACTCCAGCGATATCAATTATTCGAAACCAAATTGTTTTTGGCCATCTCCATGTGCGTCTTCCTACCTTATAACCGGCACGAATTTGGTCTAGCACATCAACCCCCACTTTAGTTATATTATAAAGCGAAATGATATCAGGTAGTTTTTTTACTTCATCTTCAACCATGTTATTGTGGTGCATTGATGACATCAGACAGACGGACCGGTTCTTTCTCGTTACATACTTGTTTGTTGGGAAGAAACTCTTTGGGTACTTCTCGTTTATTCTGCCTAATAGTGCCAACATAGGTGAGCTTCTGTCGTTGTAACTCTTCAACAAGTTCTAGAAAGGTAAACCAACTATCTCCAGTTACATTGCGGTTAGAATTTGCAACGGGTTCAATTAAAGACAGCACGGATTTGGTTGGAACAGAGAGTCTCCTTAGCGTTATTATCCTCTTTTCCTATGCAGACAAATGCATTGAATAAATAATGTGTACGAGCATCACATAAACACATGATTTTTATGCCGTACTTTACCAGCTTACTCTTCATAAACACGCGAAACCGGCACTTTCCCCGAAAACCAACTAACATTTCGTCCACGGTCAGATGTTGTCCACACGAGTAATTGGCACTGCAGTTTGCAATAAAACGATAAAACAATTCAGAGATTTCAGCCAGTTTATCCCCATCTGCAATGCGTTGTTGTCTAGTACTTGGATCATCAAATCTCATGGCCACTAGTAGGAAGCTGAACCTCTTTAGTGTCATCGTGGAGCAAAAAATATTCCTTCCCGTACCATCTGTGGAAAAAAGTGAATGAATGTCCTGGTTACTTGACTTGAAGACACCAGCCAAATATAGTAGTCCTAGGAATGCTCTCATTTCTAATTCATCAACATGATTTGTAAATTAGCACGACAAAGACTGATCACCGTAGGTCTCTAACATATCAGTAATTTTCCCATTTATTCTTTCAATAAGGACATTTATAATGTGCTTATCAAGCAGCAAATCCAGAGCCTCAGAAGGGGTATTAGGTTTATTTACGCGGGCCGGTCCTGAAAAGCCAGGAATATGCGAAACTATGTTGCTCGTACGAGTACGGCTGGATTTTGGTGGTTGTTTTGCCCTTTTTTTTCTATTTTTTCCGTAAAAGTAGTTATTACCATTTTCAGGAATATCGTGTTGGTCCTTCGCTTCCGTAATTTCGTCGGCGAGGCCTTCACTTTCATCACCGCTTCCATTACTATGATCATTATCTGTATAATGTACACTAACAATCCCACAAAGTTTCCGCTATCTCCTCTAGCTCTGATTCAAGATATAAACATAACAAGTAGACAAACTTTCAAAAACAAACAGTAACGGTATGGCATTATCAAATTTGACCCTATTGCTAAATATACGCGACACCACTCGGAGTATGATAACCACTGCACCACCAAATATAATCGTTTACTGCAGTGCAGGAATAGAGGGTTGCCAGATTGTGCGGCTTAAAAGTGATTGGTAGTTCAATTTTCTATAGAGTCAAAATTGACCCTGCCATACCAGTTAAGGGTTAAGATAACCGATAAAAATCATTTTGTGTTGATCTGAGGGACCTGACGAATGCTCCGTATGGTTGAGAAGAATGAAAGAAACAGCTAGAAACAGAAGAACACCAAATTGTATCAGAATATTTGCACGAATTTATTTGAAAATGAGAGAAAAATTAAGGATTGACACAAAACACCAGTACAGAGTGGGGATACCTGAGGATAATGCCATTAATTTTAAATTTGTTCTAAATTATTGAAATTGTCAGTTTGTCGATATTTAAAAACAATGGCTTATTCTGAAAAAAGTATTGTTTGAAACATGACAGTTATTTATTTTATGTTGCTTTTATAATTCTGTAAATAATAGGCATTGTTCGCATGCATGTTTGCAAATATTTGATATTTGCGCCAGCTCATTATATTTAATGATATTATAATATAATACTTACAAAAGTAGTGTGTGAAGATCTTGCCACGTTTTTTATCTGTAACAAAAGAAAATTAATAGCGTGTATTTTGTTATTCTTGTGCTCGCTCCAGTCGCAGGCTGCGTGACAAAAAACAAAGGATGAATATTTTTATAAAACAATCTATACTTTATATAATTTTATCGCTTTTGTTTAGAAAAATATTTACTAACGATACAAAATACAAAACAGAAACATTATGCGCCACCACAACTAACTTGCAGTGTTTATGTGAATGTTTCATTCTTACTATCTATAGGTTAAACTTTAAAGTAATAATAAAAATAGAGTTCAATATTTACATATTTAGCCACTGCCAAGATTACCTCACAGTATAAGGTCGATCGTACGACGATGCCAAGCCTAGCCAGGTACTCCAATGTTTATACCAATTTATATTTTTAATTACTTTTATTGCAAAATAGTAAAATACCTAAAATCTCAGATCAGATAACACCAGTAACAAGAGTTTAAGTTGGATATGGCAACCCCGATCGACAACTCCATATATTAGACCATCCCACTTTCATTGATAAGAGATCCTTACAGTGAAATAGTATAATAGTCTACAATAAAGATTAACATTAAAGAAATTAATTTGCTAAAAAATATTTTAACCCAGAAATGAATTCAATTAAAATTGTCATTAGGTACCAAGCTTTGCTTAGCGTCACTACTGCAAGTGTTTTAGTGTATTATTGTGTAATTGTTGATATGGTTCAATTTTTTTAATTATATGTTGCCTTACTTCAAGAAGCAGCGTTCTAAAGGTACGGTGAGATTAAAAGAACATTGATTTTTTAAATATTTAATAAATAACTCTTATTTACTTTATCTTGGACATTGCGAAACTAGGAGCTTTAGTTGACCTAATTAAGGTGCGGCAATGTGTTTGTAAAAAAATGGCCGTTTAAGTATGGAATTGTCTTTTAATCACTAAGTAAACAGATTTCCTTTTCCAGGGGACTTGTTATGTCTAATGGAACACACCTTATTCACTTCTTTTGGGTCACATGACGTGATGACCATTCCGGTTCAGAATAATAGAGCGTTTATTTCGTCGGGAATCATGTGAGAATCCTCAGAAGCAAAATGATACAAGAAAGTCTTTGAGGTGATTCTTTTGACGATTACAATAGTTTTTCGTATCAGAGAATTAAAATAATTATAAAATATATCTATACTATATTAAAATAGTCAAAGGGCATTTCGAAAATCACTAGATTTTGGATGAAATCGATGGAAATATTAAGGTTTCGCATTTTTTAATTTTCATTTGAGTTGGGCCAATTTTTTGTGAGGTAAAGGAACTTAAATGGTGATTCTTTGGGTAACTGAAAGTAAAAATGTGTTCGTAAACGTGTTCTAAACTGGTTTGAATTTAAGATTAAGGATATTGAAAATAAAAAAAAATCTTTTAATTTTTAAATTTAGCTATTAACATGGAATAACCATATGACAATTGGCTATTCTATAGTGCTCGATTTTTTTCACTTTCCTCGCGAAAGGAAAGTATTCTAGTTGCCAAAAACATGATTTCTCAGTTCGGTCATTAGTCTGTATGTCTGTGCGCGACAAAGTTCAAGAACTACTTATCCTATTTACTTCACGTTTTGGTTAAAAATTAAAGGTCATATGATGATGACGTGGTAACATTTGGTACAAATCCAATACGGCAGAACAAAACGGCGGCCTATTGAAATCTTAAAAAAGTATTACTAAAAAACTGCTTATCCATTTGTGACATGACCATCAACTGGTAAGTTGTACTACAAATCCAAAATGGCGGCCTAATAAAATTGGTGGCCTAATTAAATGTTTAAAAATATATGAAAAAAGTACTTATCGAATTGATTGATTGATGACATCCCCATTTTGAATATTTATGACTAAAAATGTATGAATTGCAAATCTGCATAAATGTTGAAATTCGCTCGCAATCTAGGCATTCCTACTCTCATTTTTTGAATATTTACTAAACATGTATGATATGTATTCTCAAATACCCCCAGATGCCTACTTTCTTTCAGCCAAATCTATACAAATGTTAAAATTCCGCCGTCATGTTGGCATTACAAGAATTTTTAAAATGTTGACAAAAATTCATGATCTGCAGTCTTAAATACACCTAAATGCCGAATTTTAATCAAATCTGCAAAAATTTTAAAATTAGTCTGCTATTTTGGTTCCGCCAATTTTAATTCTCACATATTGACTAAAATTTCATAACTTTCATTCTTAATTACTTCTAGATACTGATATTTCAGCCGAATCTGTACAAAAGACAAAATTTGTTCGCTATATTGGCGCCACCATTTTAATTTTTGTTGTACATTCTTAAATAATATTCACAAATGTTAAAATCATCCGTTTGACATGTTGGCATTGTCATTTTGACACCGCTATTTTTAATTTTTAAATGCTGACACTCTTAAATTTTCCTACGCACCGATTGTCAGTTTAATCTACACAAGTAACAAAATTCATCGGCCATAGTGGCCGTATTTTGGATTTCTAAACGTTGTTTAAAAAAATTCGGATTTTTTATATCCGGAAGTTTATGCATGTCAAATTTGAAAATAATCGGTAATGTGGAAATAGTGAAAAATCCATTACAAGATTTAAACCAGGCATACAAACATATAATGAGACGAGTAGGAAACCAATAAAAGCGCGTTAAAAGCATTGATTTTAGTTTAAAACTTAAAAGTTTAATAATATATAAATAACTGATATCCTTTTAAACTTAATCGTTTGATTTTAGATAGTGAAGAAGGGAAGGATTATTTCTCTGAAATGTGTAAAAATAGCTATTTACCTCATTAAGAAATAGGTAAGAATTCTTCCTTTCGCCAACGATAATGAAGCATGGACCATTTCTTCATTTTCGTACATCAAATATTTTAACAGGTCGTCATTTTGTTTCGCCATATTGAATTCGTACCTATATTTTACCAGTTTTTTTTTGTATCAGACGTAATTTTTGTGGAAAATTAAATAAAATTAAAGTTAATCGAGTAAGTAGATTTTTTAGCTATTCTGGATCAGACAGACCGACCGACAGTAATGGAAAAAAATTAAGATCTGCAAAAACCCGCAACGATTATTTTTTCACTATTAATGATATTTCCTTATGCGGGAAGTAAAAATTCGCGCCGCCACTGGCATTCGGCAACAAATGGCCACGTGAAACTAGGGGAACCATGTTGGCGCATACCCCTCACGTGATTTATGAATGAATTGAGCTCTCTAATTCTTACTATAAAGGTTAAACATCTTCATGCACATATGTCAATATGCTGGGAGTTTCATTAGATATTATTTTCCAAGAATAATTAAAAATGGCGACAGTGGTGCGCCATTTTATCCATCATGAAAAAATAGGTATTTTATCAAACTAAAATGCTCAGAACGGTGATTCGAAATATATACAGTTCATACTTTAAACTATTCGAAGATATTAGCAAATCGAAACATTGTGGAATCGACAAAATAAAAAACTATGAAATATCAGCAGAACGAGTTTAGTGATATAAATGTAATTGTAATATATAGTTTGTCCTACTCACGAACTTACGGCTAAGCCGATTTTATTAAACAAGGTGTCTAAAGGTTTCTTACATTTTGGAGAGACCACCTTATTTTTATAGATTCTACCAAAAATTATAATGGCGAAAGCCAAAGGCTGTTTTGTAACATGAAAAAAATACTCTTTTTATATTAAATATATTTTTAATACAGTTGCTATTTGCTGTGCATTTAATATAAGGTGCTTTTCTTTAGAATACATATATAATATTGACACCGGCTTCAAATTTTAAGGGTCGTTTAAAAATGTTGTTTTTTACTTTCCAGTACGGTTTTTTTTTGTTCTTAATTTTAAACTTATTATTTTATTTTATTTTTTATGCTTATTCGTGCGCTTACTCATATTTTATTAGTTTATTATTTTTAGCTTTACTAAATAAAAAGATATACACGATTTTTTTTATATTCTACATTATTTCTTAGCTATATCAACAGCGATTAATATTTAGATATTAGATTTTTTATTTGATTAGATTTTTTTTATTTTAAAAGGGGCAGTGCAAAAACTCTCTCTAACCGTTCACTGTTTTTTAATACTTATATTGTGTATTCACCAACACCAATTTATTATTTTTTATTATCGTTAAAAACATTGTCCATACAAGTAACTAAAGCATTTTGTCAGATATTAACGTCTTTCCCCGCTTTTGGGATGTTGCTTACAACATGGTGAAAAAACCTTAGTCAAATCCGTACAGCAGTTGCACCTCGTTTCTTGAAGTCGGATAAGACTGACTTTTTTTTCGAAAAAAATCTCGAATATTCTGCATTTACAGTAACCTCCGCATTTATTTTTTAAAGTGTTAAAATAACTGAAAATCGGGTGTCCTGAAACGAATAAGATCGGTACGTGCATATGAAAGTGATAAGATGAAGATAAATTTAAAAAATCAGTCTTAATACAGCTGTTTTATAAAAATCGAAAAAAAAATGGAGGTTTGCAGTCAATTCGCCATTCATTTTGAGTGTTTTTATTTTATTTATTTATTCACACAATACATACAGAGTAATAACTCCAAATTGTACATAAAAAAAAGTTTTAACTAAAGATAATCAAAATCAATAATTGGTGCTTCTAACTAATGCTGATCTTTAATTCTACATTTAAATATCTCAAAGCTGAACTTAAAAAGATCTATTTCTCTAAAATTATCGTTATAGTTCCTCATAAGCCTATCAGTAAAGCACTGGTGCATGCCATAATTAGTTCGATGATACATATTTTGAAAGAGGTTCCTAGATCTTGTTCGCCTTTGAGGTATGCGAAAATATATTTTAGACAGTAGATGGCTGCAACCAATTTTACCATTTAGAAGCTTATGCAAGAAGCATGCTAAAGCATTATGCCTTCGTTTTTGAAGGCATTCAATTCCAGCAAGTTGAATGCGTGTTGCGTAAGTTAGGTCCTTGTATGGAAATCTTAACTTAAATAAAAGAAACTTAACATATTTATTTTGGAGCATTTCCAATCTCTGTATGTGACAGTTATAACTAGGACACCAAATAACACTGTTATACTCTAAAATACTTCGCACCAAACAATTATACAATGACTTAATGGCCCTAACATCACAGATCCTGAAACATGTGCGACGAACAAAACCTAACATCCTAGAAGCTTTCATTAAAATTGTGTCAATGTGTTAAAGCTAAGATCCCTATTAAAAGTAACACCCAAATCGTTATAACTATGTACAGATTCCAAGACAGTATTTCTAATGGAATAAGGATATTCTAATGGAGATTTACACTTGTAAAAACGCATAATCTTACACTTAGACACATTAATTTGTAAAAAATTTAAGTCACACCATTTAGCTAAATTATTGAGGTCATTATGGACAGCCACACAGTCCTCAAAGTTTCTCACAGCGTAAAACAACTTTACCTCGTCGGCATATAAAAGATACTCAAACTTCTCAAGGACAGAAGTAATGTCATCTATAAACAGTAAAAACAATACTGGCCCTAAATGGGATCCCTGGGGCACTCCCGACGTCACGTTTACCTCCCGGGATGCTACACTGCCAAGTCTTAAACACTGTTCATAAAATATTCTTAGTCAAACCCCAAATTGACGTTTGTGGTAACTTTATTACAAACAATGAAAAATATGTTAAATTTTGTGTTATGTAAAAAATCGGTAAATATCCTTTGCCCGGAACTACCATCGTTATGATTTATTTCTGTTTGTTAGGAATAGTGAAATGTGACTTAATTTAGTTCAGTACATAGTCACAGTATATATGTGTTACATATATTGTCTTTTTATTTTTTTTGGGCGCCATTTTGAATTTGAATCATATTGAATTCCTACTAATATTTTACCATTTTCTTTTCGCCTATGCCACAATTGACTTTGAGGCGTAATTTAAAATTAATTCAATAAGTAGTTTTAACTTTGACACATACCGCCATTTTGTTACGTCAGGTGGAATTGGTACCAGTTTATCCCATTTTCAAATTTAATTTTTCGGCAAAATTTAAAGTCAATTGAACAAGATGTTTTTTGCATTGATTTTTTAAGAATTTTATTTGGCCGCCATTTTGTTTCGCCATCTTAAATTGAAAGCCATTCTTTACCTACTCCGTTGGTCCGCAGATATTTCGCATATATTAAGTTTCTAAATGGTTTTCGTTAAACGATTCTCTTGTTGTTATGTTAGAGTGGTATATTATTTGGGGTTAGGTTAGTAAAAAAACATAAGCCCTTTTTTTAAATTGTCGACGTTTATTGTTGCATCCTCAGAAGACATATAGATTTTATATCCTGCATGAAACCCATATTATCAGTCTTTACCTACTCCGTTGGTACGCAGATATTGCCTAACCCCAAATAATATACCACTCTAATAACAAGAAGATCGTTAACGAAAACCATTTAGAAATTTAGTATCTGGGAAATATCTACGAACCAACGGCGTAGGTAAAGACTGGTAATATGGGTTTCATGCAACATATAAACTCTATATATGTCCTGAGAATGCAACAATAAAATTGCCCAAATACACCACTTTAACATAAAAACAAGATGGGTCTTTAAAGAAAACCATTTAAAAACTTAATATCTGGGAAATATCTGCGGACCAACGTATAGGTAAACACTGACAATGTGGGTTTCATGCAGGATATAGAATCTATGTGTCCTGAGGATGTAACAATAAAGTTGCGGAACGTCGACAATTTAAAAAACGACTCTTGTTATTTTGCTGGATCCTAACCCCATATAATCCGCCTCTCTAACATAACAACAAGAGCTTGTTAACGAACGAAAACTATTTAAAAACTTAATATCTCAATGGAGTAGGTAAAAACTCATAATATGGGTTTCATGAAGGATATAGGATCTTTATGTGTGTCCTAATGATGATTCTAAGTCGCAAAACGTTGACAATTTAAAAAATACTCTTTTTTACTGGATCTTAACCCCAAATAATACACCATCGTTCTGCCATATTGGATTTTTACCAAAATATTATCAGGTCATCCCTATATGACCCTTAATGTTTGATGAACATTTGAAGTCAATTAGGTAAGTAGTATTTAAGCTATGTCGCGAACTGAAAGAGGGACCGACAGACGGGCCGACGGAATTGATAAAACAAGTTTTTTTGGAATGTAGGGACGCTAAAATTGAGAGGATGATTTATTCACGATTACAAAAATTTTATTTAGCCAGAATTTTGTTCCGCCATCTTGAATCAGTAACACAGTCTTACAATTTGAAATCATTCCATTAAGTAGTTTTTTCAGGCTGAATTTTTAAATATTCTAACATACCGCCTCTTTGTTCCGCCATCTTGGATTCGTGGCAAAATTTTGCCTGTTGATTCCGACATAATACTTGATTTTTATGCAAAATTTGAAATAGATTGGATAAGTAGGTTTTTCATAATAATTTGTTTAACAATTCACTAGGCTGCCATTTTGTTTTGCCCTATTGGATTTTTACCAAAATATTACTACACCATCCCCATATGACTCTTAATTTTTGGTCAAAATTTGAAGTCAATCGGGTTAGTTTTTAAGCTATGACGCGAACTGACAAAGAGACAGACCGACAAACGGGCCGACGGAATTGATAAACCATATTTTTTTTGGCATGTAGCGACGCTAAAACGTAATTTGAAATCAAACAATTAAGCAGCTTTTTCAGGCTGAATTTTTAAATATTTCATTAAGCCGCCATCTTGGATTCGTAACAAAATATTACTAGTTGATTCCAACGTAATACTTGATGTTTTTGCAAAATTTGAGATCAATTCGATGAGTAGTTTTCTAAAAAACTGAAACGCGAAAATCTGAAAAAATCTCGGAGAGGGATTTTTTCACGATTAATATACTAAAAGCCAATCAATTTGAGTGTTAGTAATCATAAAGTATTTTTATTCAAACACCAAATTGACATTTGTAGTAATTTCATTACAAACAAAGAAAAATACGAGAAATTTTGTGTTAAGTAATATAAAAGCAAAAGCGAAATAAATTGTTTATCGTATATAACCTTAATAAAATATCTCAGCAAAACGCTTCGGAAGAACTAGTCATCATTGGTGCTATTTAACAGGTTTTAAAATCTTCACAGAGGTCCTTGAAGACAATAGAAAATCCACTGATTACAATTCATCTGTTTTTAAAACCTGGCTGCAAAGAAAAGGGGCAAAAAAATCAATAAGGCATTTAGATTTTTCTATGATGGTATTAACTAAATTACTATCCTCACGTATTCAGGTGCGCTTTAAAGTACAACAGTGCATTAAATAAGTAGTTTTAAAACGGTATTTTATTTTCATATATTTCTGCCCATTGTGATATTATTTTTATGCGCAAGAAGGTCAAACCTACATTATTGGCTAAAACAATGTAAGTGTCACACGGTTTGAATAAAATCAAGTTTTATATAATCTTTATATAATCTGTTTTCTCGATACAGTCTTAATACCGAGTTTAATACGCATTTTACAAACATTATATATTGAGTCATTTATAATTTCAAATGAAATACCGTAAGAAATTCTCACATTTAGCCCAACCTAGGATAGAATTTAATTAATATGGATACGGGCATGGGTACAAACAAGTCTGGGTACATTGGTACTGTTACTTAACATTGTCAAGATTTTATGTTAATATCAACATAGTTCCGCGAAAGTGCACCTTGAGTATTAATAACGCAGGAATAGATATGGCAAATTGTAGAGAATGTAATTTATACTGGAAAATAAACGACAGCAATTCATCGATGACTTACTTTATATAGTTGATGGTATTTGATGTAATGCTAGTTATTTAGTGATAAATTAAAAACATCGATAGTTATCGGTTATCACAGGGTTATTCCTGAAGTGCTTCTAAGGTAAAAAGTTAATCTAAGCGTGTGGTCCAAAATGCTTCGTTTTCGACATACAGGATGACAAAGTTTTATTTCTATTTTTGTTTTTTCTGCATAATTTCCTAAATAATTCTGATTTTTGGATGAAAAGTGGTACCTGAGGGGTTTTTTTGACATTAGAAATTTGACTTTGATCTCAATTTAGCTCTTACTTGAAGGGAGCGCTACCTACATACCTTTTATAACTTTCAAAGACTCGTAACTTTTTTGTACGACCTTGTATTACATTTTGGTCAAAAAAATTAATTCTCCAATTATTTTTACGTGAAAAAGCTCTTATTTATTAGAGGTAGCTAGGAGCAATCGTTTTCGTGATATTTGGATTTGAAATAATCCATGCATGAGACATATTGCATGGCAAAATTGTGGGCCAACTTATTGGGCCTTTGAAAGTGAAAAAAGACATGTAGGTGGCGCCCCCTACAAGTAAGAGCTAAAATAAGATCAAATTCAAATTTCTAATGTCAAAAAACCCCCATAATACGTTAAGGATATCTAGAAAAATAATTCTTTAGATTAGATTTGGAAAAAAACTCCTACATTTTGCCATTCATTGTCACATGCATCGATTATTTTAAATCCAAATACCTCGAAAACAATTGCTCTTTCTAATATTCTATTCAAATTCTAATAAAAAAGACTTTTTCACGTAAAAATGATTAGGAAATAAATTTTGTTACCAAAAATGTAATTAATACAAGGTCGTACGAAAAAGTCATGAGCCTTTGAATCTGGGAAAAGACATGTAGGTGGTGCCCCCTACAAGAAAAAGCTAAATAAGATCAATTTCAAATTTCTCATATCAGAAAAACCTCCGTAACGCATTACGGATATCTTGAAAAATAATTTTTTAGGTTTGGGTTTAAAAAAAAAGTCCTACATTTTGCCATTCAATGTCACATATGCATCGATTATTTCAAATCCAGATTGTTAAGGAATTAATTTTTTTGACTAAAAATGTAATACTACAAAAAAGTTACAAGCCTTTGAAATTGGAATTAGTGAGGAAATTATGCAGAAAAAAACAAAAATAAAATTTAAACTTTGACATCCTCGAAAACGAAGCATTTTAGACCACACCTTTATATTAAATTTTTACCTTAACAGTGCTTACGAAACCACTCTGTATAATTACTTATTGTTATTCGATAAGAATAGGTAAACAGTACAATTTTCAAAATTATTTATTGTGCCAATTATCGTTTTTTCGTAATAATAAGAAAAACGTAAGCCAAAAATCGGTAAAAAACTTTTTAAACCATTATAATAATAATAATTTAATAATAATAAATAATATTTTAAGCATTTCTGAACTTCCATGTTTGGCAGTTATAGTTTTGTGAATTCCTATTCTACGGATAATAAATAAATTTGAAAAAGCCCGTATAAAAAAAATATTTTTCTAGTTATACAGGGTAGCCCTACGATGAAATAGTACTCTGAAAACAAAAAAAATATATATATTTGGCCAGCTTTTAACTTTTTTAACAAACGGAAAAAAACCGTCATATTTCTTCTATTTTTTGTATATGAATACATTTCAGTCATTTCCAAAAGACATAAATATCTTTTGTTTGAAACCAGAATTTATAAAGAAAAAGAACCTTGCTTCCCATGTTGACATAATATATGATTTACCTGTATACTGAAAATCTGCCAAAAGTATCAAAAAAATTGCATCAAATGGTGAAACTCGTCTCATACTTTTCGAGCCATCTTATATTTTGAAAAAAAAAACTATTTGTATACAAAAATAAAATAGAATGTAAATGTTAATAAATAAATTACTAATAGTTTAAAAAGACGGCAAATTATGGCTTGATTATATTTCTGTATATAAACCCCAATTTGAGAAAACCATTGACGTTTTTACATCATACGTGGGAAGCACTGTTTGCCAAAGCACATTTTAGTACTTAACTACCGAGTAAACTACCGTTACTCGATATTTCAATGACTACAGATATAACAAAAAAAATTGGTGATATGCACATGTTTTATAAAATTTCGTTTCGATCATTTGTTTTTGTTATATTCATACATCCCATCTACTTGAACTTCGGACAGTTTACCTACCATTACAATTATATTCCATCATAACTTTTCTTCGAGGGCTTTCACAGATCGAGAGAAAGTTCCTTAACACTCTTACAGTTAAACAGTTGTTAAACCAAGAATTGTGTACCTTGGATCAAGGCGTTCAATAAACTTTCAGGTAAATATTTAGATAGGCGTTAGGCAGAAGATTATAATTTAAGTCAAAGCGTGAGCATTCAGCCTCAACTAAATCGCAATTAGAATTCCTTCTGTAACTTCGATGGATTAAGTTAGAATTTAACTAATTCGAAATTCAATTTAATACCTACAATTGATACAGATATAATCAGTTCATTTGCTGAAGTTCTAAATACACTCAGATCCAAACAGACGTACTTGATTTTTACTTTAAAGTGCTCTCTTTTACGGATTTTAATAAACATTTTTTTCATGTGAAGGATATTTTATTCAAGTTTCATGAAAGTTGGTGAAAAAATTCAGACTATGAATGTTTTTAAGTCACACTTAGTAGCAGACCAGTTTTTGTATAAAACCTATTTACCCCCTATTCGAAAGTTCCTCATTCTACGAACATTTTGATTTTTTATTCATCGTTTTATTTCAAAAATATATCGATTTAACGCTTTTTGATGATTTTTAAAATGCTTTTTTAAATCGGTGTATTTGTAGCTCATTTCTCTCTTTATCGATCTCATTGTTTAGAAAAAAACATTATTCCAGCTTTTTACAAAATAAATTAATCGAGTTCACCATCATTATTAATGAAACATAAATACAATATCCCACTTAATTTTAAATATTTCTCTTTTTGGCAAAACAAAGATTGATTTGTCTTATGGAATTTTTTATTAGATTAACTTAAGTTCGGTTATTTTAAACGTCTTTGATTTCATCTTGTGTGGTGAGTTCATGTAACATTACTTTTTCGTTATGTTTAGAATAAGTAATAAGGATAAGTTAAGCCTTAAGTTTTAGGTATGTATGAGCGTTTACGAACTTCAGTTTTAGTGCTTAGCTCTAAGCGTTAGCTATTCTTCTTGTTCTTAAGATGATAACTTTACAACTTAATCCGACTTTAGCGGATTCTACGAATTAATTTTTTCTTTCCACATATGAATGTATTTGCCATGGGTCAATATTAAATTAAGGATAACCTGAAAGCGAACAGTGCATATTATTACGAAAAAAGTTAGGAATGAAATTACACACCAAATTAAAGAAAAAGACGAACACTGTGACCCAAATTAAGTTGCACCCTTTTTGGATCGGTGGTAATTCTTGTGCATATGAACCGATTTTGATAATTTTTAGATATGTTTTGGAGCTATGACATAGGAGCGGGTCGTTCCCATGTATAGCTTTAAAAAAATTCAGGACGGACTATAAGCCAGAGTACAAAACTTCTATAAAATATTTTTCGTGTTAATAGACATAAGAAAAAAATAATGAATTATTCCAAAATAAGAAATATCCTGGTGTATATATATTCAATCAATTTGTATCCTTTTAACCGTTGTTACCACTTTTATCTTTAAACTTATTTTATTCTTTTATAACTAAATACTTGGTATAACAAGAAACATTCGATGGAAATCGAAATAAACATTTCTAACGGAATTATTTTGTATTGAAATACGTTTTACACGACAAGAAAAATTGACAAACCTTACGATAATCCTACAACAATTAAAGTTACATATTTTAAAATTTTTTGCCATTGTCTAGTCGCATTGTCACCTGATTTAATATTTTTGAGCCTTCAATAATTATCTTTCTTAACTGTTCAACCATACTTTTAGAATCCCCCAAATAGAACAGCCAAACAAAGCATATTATTTTTCAAGTTGCGCATGATAAAACAATTGAATTTTCGTTGCTGTAAGCTGTCAGATTTAATAGTTTTTGTTATTAAAAAAAATGGGGTTGACATATGAAGATAAAGTTCTTATTAAGCATTTAAGAAAGAAGAAAATGATAAAAAAATGTTCCCTGCTCGCAATTGGGGTTTGTGAACAATAAACTATTTTTTAAAGCATTTACGAGAAACGGATGGCTCACTAAATTTCAAAGCGTGACGTTTTTATAACACCAGTGTGATAATCTCTACGTATATCTAATTTAATAACGGTATGAATTTATTATTGTTTGAACTGCCTTTTCTTTTAAAATTCGACCTATTTAATACTTTATTTCTTTAATCCTAGTTAAGTAAATTCATATTTGCTGAGTTCGTTGAGTCGTATCATTTCTTACGTAGTTTTTATCCCCCACTTTTTCTTTCTGTAAATATCAGGTTACAGATATTTTAAGTAAATTTAAAGGATTTGAGTACGGCTACTGATGGCCATATGTAAGAAAATATCAGCTGCAATAGCAACAAATTACCCAATTAATTAACATCTCACATCATCGAAACTACGTAAGTTTATTTTAGATAACATCTCTCTAACCTAGGTCATCTTAGAACATTCAAGAGGTCGAGTATTTTAGGTTACATCAAAGACCAATTAGTTTATATAGACGATATATCCTTTTAAATAAAACACCTCCTAAATGGATCCCAGTTCTGAATAAATTCCTTGTAAAGTGCGGGACATGAAAGAAAACCGGGCGGAGTCAATCGGTTTAGGAAGGTCGACCAAGAAATCTCTTTAAACCAGTGGTGTCCCGTCGTTCTTTAAATAATATGGCACTCCTTTTTGACTATACGCACTTCAGATGATTAAAAAATTTATGAACCTTTATCTATATTTGTCTGTATTCTTTCGTGTGCCGCACTTCTATATCTCTTTTGTGTTGCAAAAACAGCGAACTTTCGAATTTTAAAATGATTTAATTTTGATCTTTCTTGATCGATTTACCTATAAATATATATCAAAATTTTAATTTATGCAGTTCGACTTTGGGCTACTCGGGTATGCCAAAAGTTGCCGTCTGTGTCCGTTTTTCATATTACTTTATACAGGGGCCGTCATTGTGAAGTACTATACAGGGCGTTTCCTAATTGCGAGCTGATGTTAAAGGGGGTGTTTTTATGTCCTAAAAGTCTTAAATTTTGAGATACAGGATTGTAAAGTTTAAAAAGAAAACATTTTTTTTCATCCCAATTCTGATGCTATTGTAGATAACTGCATGAAATTTGATACACGTCTTCTATGCATTAAGGAGAATACGGATTTACCCAGGTTAATTACATATGCACGCCACTGGTAGAAATTTCTAAAATTGATTGTTAATAAAAAATGCCCTTTTCAAATTTCACACAGGTATTTATCTATAATAGCATCAGAATTAGGATTTAAAAAAAAGGTCCAAAAATCACCCCCCTTTAACATTAGCACGCAATTAGGAAACGCCCTGTATAATACTTCACAATGATGCCCCCTGTACAAAGTAATAGGACAGACGGAGACAAACGGTCACTTTTAGCACACCCGAATAGCCCAAAGTCGAACTGCATAAGTTAAAATTTTGATAAATCTTGTTCACTGGAATCAGTGCTGGCTCCCCTACTATAACTATATTGATGTGTTAATTTTGGAAAAATATGAGTTCTGTAGTTTTTCAAATATTAATTGCAATATTGGATATTTTTTGACTCCCGGTATTGAACAGAAAATTAATTATTTTAAAGCAGTTTATTGACAGCAACTTTATGAACAATTCTGCAAAATATATGAAAAAAAAACTAAGCCATTTTTGAGGTTGGCGGCTGTGATTCTAATGGTTCGATTCCTTCTAAATCTTTGTCTTCCTCTGAAAATGATGAGGTTTCGTCGTCACTACTTAAAGATCCCAGTGTGATAACTATATCATCAATAACCGTTTCAATTTTGCCATCTACTTCATAGTATTTATCTTCAATAGAACGAACATGTTTAACATCCGATTTCCAAATTTCAGCCGATATTGAGTCAATCGCTTCTGATGTCATTTTATTTAAATCTTTATTTGAAAGGTCACAGATGATGCGCTCTCGAATGTATTTTTTTACTCCTGCCCATGCAAGTTCAATATTGCTGAGGTCGCACATGTATGGAGGCAGCCTTAAAGGACCGAGGTTACGTAAAAGACCGTCAATTTTATACTTTTTTCTCTAGGCTTGTTGGCTGATATTATGTACTTCATATAATTGATATTTTCTCCATGTTGGACCACACACAAGATTGTTCGAGTTAAGCCACAATATCATATAAGCTTTTGTAGAGTATTTAGTTGGCACTTTATCTTCTACGTGAGAATGATAAGACGCATTATCCATTACCACGACTGATTTGGGAAGAATGTTAGGTAGAAGCTTCTCGAGCAACCACTTTTCAAAATTATCTCTATTCATCTGTCCATGATAATCTCCAGTTGTTAGTCCCGAGCGAAAAACTAAAGCAGCAAAAATCCGGCTTCTGAACCAGCATGAACTATAATAAAGCGACTACTAGAGCGAATTCCCTGAACAATACCTGTAACAGTTTCACTTTGCCGGCATTTGTTTACTGTCATATCATTATCTACCCAGGTTTCGTCTAAATACTAAATTGCCTTAGAGTTGATAGATATTTCACCCGCCAGTGAAAAATATTTGGTCTCTCAATGAGCAATTTTCGATTTAAGGTTTTACACCCGTACGGAAAATCTATTTTGTTCATTACAGCACGAAGTAGGGGTTTGCAGGTCGGAACCTTCTTCAAGTTTCTGTAAAAATCCTCTATTGTTCGTCGAATTACTTGAAAATCACCATCGTCAATTTTATCTTTGTATGATAGTCGGGGTCTTTTTTTACCAGGAGATTTTAAAGGTGAATTTTTTTTACACTACTTTCCGAAGCAACAGTGTAAAGTGCAGCGCGTTCTGTTCGATTTTGAATTGGAATAGTCAAACTATTATTTTTAGCTTCTCTAGTACAGGCCTCTATAACGCTCCCAATAACTTCACGTGCAACGCTTCGAATTGTTTTTCCTCTTTTGCTCGCCATCGTTACTTCGAAATAATAATTCAAATTCAACGCAACGCATTTATATAGAAATGAAAACGAATGCTCGACATGTATAGGTGCCACTGGAAATAGCTAGAACCTTCTAGCGGCAAATGCATGGAGACTCTAGGCACATCCCAATTACAAAAGGACCAGTGCGAAATTTACTAAATCCCCGATTAATTTTCCGTACCGTTTAGCTGGCGCACTTTATAGGGGAAGCGGCAAACTATTACAACAAATAAAACAACATAAAATTTATTTGCGTAGACAAATTTTATTTTTCTGCTTGCTTAAGACTATGAACCTTTATTTTAAGGACCGTCCGGTTTTCTTTCGTGCCCCGTACTTTAGTAGGGACTTGAGAGATTTCCGCCTAGCTCTGCACAATTTCACCGTTAGTTTTGCCATTAAGTAACAGTCTCTCAGTTTCAAAATAAAATGTGCATACCAGTATTTTATTGGCTGAATGTAATATTTTAAATTCATTATTAAAATTGTGATTTGTTTCTAGTAAGTGTTTTGCATATTATTTGCTATTATTGCAAATTACTTAACAAAAATAGTTTATTTTTTATACTTATGATAACGAATTTCCATCATGTAACAGCTAACTTGATAAATTATTCAACTACAAATGTTCATCAGATTATTCATATTCCGAGAAGAAGACGCCTTAGGCCTGCTTGAGATTACGGGCCTCTATCGACCCTATCCTCTAAAAGTATTGAAGCCAGTGACGGATGAATTATTTTTGCCCAAATTTATTTACGGACCTCAAGCTCGTGACCAAAAAAAAAGACCTCTCTTCCATATAGCAGAAACTTATCTCCCTCTTCAATACCATAATAAATAAAAATTACCTACTTTACTGATAAAATGAAGCAAGAAAAATTATTTAAAAGATTTTTGTGCAGCGGGGCGACGACGGGCCCTTTTGTCGACGGGCCTTAAGCTCGAGCCTCACGGGCCTAATAGGTAATGCGGCCCTGGTTGTGAGGCCTAACAGGTTTACTTGGCGCAGTCGTCATTTACGTCGATAGCTTTTTACAAGTTTCCAGACTACTTTCATACACTGGATGATTAGTTCATTCTTTATACGATGACTTTGCTCCTATAACGGACCTGTTTTTAAAAATATTTTTATAAACAAATATCTATGTATCTTCAGTTTTAATTTCAAGATACTATATTAAAAGTATACCTTAGTTAGACTTATTTTCATCAAACCCTTCATAATGTCAATCCTTCGTATTTCTTGTTACTCATTTTTAAATTTTGATTTTTTTTAAGACAATAAAAAAATTTTTTTTACCGGAACTTCCCTCGTTATGATTTTTTTCCATTTTTTAAGAAAACTGAAGTGTGACCCAATTTAGTTCAGTACATAGTCACAGTATATATGTGTGACATATATACTAAATTCCTACCAATATTTTACGATTTTCTTTCTAGCTATGCTACAATTGACTTTTGGGCATAATAAATTAAATTTAATAAGTAGTTTTTACATTGACACATACCGCCATTTTGCTACGTCATATTGAATTCATACCAGTTTATGCCATTTTCACATCTAATTTTTCTGCAAAATCAATCAAGATTTTTTTAAATTGATTTTTCAAAAATTTTATTTGGCCACCATTTTGTTTTGCCACCTTAAATTGGAACCCATATTATCAGTCTCTACCTACTCCGCTGGTCCGCAGATACTTTCCAGATATATATAAGCTTCTAACTGGTTTTCGTTATCGATTCTCTTGTTGTTATGTAAAAGTGCTGTATTATTTTGGGTTAGGATCCAGTAAAAAACAAACGATTTTTTTAAAATGTCTACGTTTCGCAACTTTATAGTTGCATCCTCAGGACACAGATTAAATATCCTACATGAAACCCATATTATCAGTCTACCTAGTTCGTTGGTCTGCAGATATTTACTAACCCCAAATAATACACCACTCTAACAACAAGAAGATCGTTAGCTAAAACCATTTAGAAACTTAATATGTGGGAAATAGATGCAACGGAGGAGGTAAAGACCGATAATTGGATTTCATGCAAAATATAAAATCTATATACGTGTCCTGAGAATGCAACGATAAAGTTTCGAAACGTGGACAATTTAAAAAAGGACTTTTGTTGTTATTACTTAATCCTAGCCCCAAATAATACACCCCTCTAACATGAAAACAAGAGGATCGTTTACGAAAACCATTTGGAATCTTAATATCTGGAAAATATCTGCGGATCAAAGTAGTAACTAAAATTTGTCAATTTGTTTGACATGTAACCTAGATATGAAGAAATTAATTTAAAGTTAAATATTTTTATTCAGTTGCGAAAAAGCTAAACAAAGATTTTTGTTTGTCAATCTAAACGCAACAAATAATCTGAACACATTTGAAAAAAAAATCTTAACTGTTTATCAAAATTTGAAGTTAATCGGGTTAGTTCAGTGCCGCGAACTGACAATACTTGATGTTTTTTTGCAAAATTTCAGATAAATTGGATGAGCGGTTTTTTGATAATAACTTTTTTAACATTTCGCTAGGCCGCCATTTTGTTTCGCCATTCTGGATTTTGACCAAAATCTTACCAGGCCATCCCCATATGACCGTTAATTTTTGACCAAAAATTGAAGTCAATCGGGTAAGTAGTCTTTAAGCTATGCCGCGAACTGACAGACAGACAGAAAGACCGACAGACGGACCGACGGAGTTGATAAAACAATATCCTTTGGCATTTAGCGACGGTAAAACGTAAAGATGTGTAAAAGTGTGAGGGTGACTTTTTTCACGCCTAAAAACATTTTATTTGGCCGCCATTTGGTTCGGACATCTTGAGTTTGTACCACGATTTTACTAGTTAATCCCTGTACCACAATTAGTTACGGCACACAATTTGAAATCAAACCATTAAGCAGTTTTTTCAGGCTGAATTTTTATATATTTGTAAATGTACCCAATTGATTCCAATTTAATGCTTGATGTTTTTGCAAAATTTGAGATAAATTGGATGAGTAGTTTTCTAATAATAATTTTTTTAATATTTCACTAAGCCGCCATTTTGTTTTTCCATATTTCCTTAATTTTTTACCAAAATTTGAAGTCAATCGGGTAAGTAGTCTTTAAGATATGCCGCGAACTGATAGACAGACAGACAACCAGAAAGACCGACAGATGAACAGACGGAGTTCACAAGACATATATTTTGGCATCTAGTGATGCTAAAACATAAAGATGTGTAAAAATGAGAGGGTAACTTTTTCACGATTACAAACATTTTATTTGGCCGCCATTTTTTTCGGCCATCTTGAATTAGTACCAATATTTTACTAGTTGATCTTTATACCACAATTAGTTATGGTACACAATTTGAAATCAAACCATTAAGCAGTTTTTTCAGGCTGAATTTTAAAATATTTTATCAAGCCGCCATCTTGGATTCGTACCAAATGTTGTCAGTTGATTCCAACATAATACTTGATGTTTTTGCAAAATTTGAGATAAATTGCATGGGGAGTTTTTTAATAATATTTTTTTTTACATTTTACTATGCCGCCATTTTGTTCGCCATTGTGTTCGCCAAATTGTATTTTTATCAAAATGTTACTAGGTCATCCCCATATGACCAATGATTATTGATATATTATATTATATGATTTTTGACCAAAATTTCAAGTCAATCGGGTAAGTAGTGAGAGTGATTTTTTCACGATTACAATACTTCCTATCAAATCATCGTGAAACGAAAAGTTTTACTCTTAATTTAGCCTGTTAACTGGTCTGAAATTATTTGCAGAACTGCCAAATGTATAATGAGTATAACCGGTCTTTAATTATATCAAACGCTTCATTATTTTTTAAACGACATATCTTCATAAAACCGAACGTCTTTTACGCCAAGATCAAAATAATTTTATGATAAAATCTAACAGACTGCCCAGCCAGCCGGCTAGATGTCGAAAGACGGAAATAATTTAACCCTGAGTTAGTTGCCTACCTACATACTATTCCTACTTAATTGCATATGGTCAAGACTAAATATTTTATATTAAAATAATCCCAGTAATTACTTTATGCTGAGCTGTGGGGCCTCGAGGGCAGCATTGTAACAGGCGAGCCATGAACACGCCAATTGTAATTTTTAAACTGTTTAAAAACATATTAACATATCTGATAAGAAATATTTTTTAAATATTTCATTTACCCTATTTTTTTTTCTTTGTACAGGATCTTTCCTTATAAGTTGCCGCCAATATTGGTTTAATTCTAAGAGATAGAAAAAAATGGTGTAATATTAAAGTTGTAGGTACTGATATGTAGTTTACAGAAAATAATTATACCATATACTGTATATATAAATAATACTTTTTTGTAAAGTATGTAATAAGCCCCGCAACTTTTACATGTAACATTATTTTCTATTACTTAAAATTAAGTTTTTAATGGGGGTCATGGTATATGAGGAAAGACCCTGTAGCGGAAATAAGTCTCTAACATGTTGAATTCTATCCTGTCTTGGTTACTCCAATCGCACAAAGTATGTCACGAGAGCTTTACTTCATTATATTCAAAAACTTAATCCAAGTTGTTTTTAGAATTTAACGTTAGATAATATCGTCAAATTAAAAAAATGGTGCAAAAATATCTTTTTTATAATGTGTGACTTTTAGTTAGGTCCAATAGTTAAACCTGTAGAATGAACTTCGCTGTATTTAGATTTTAAATTACCAGTTCACACAAAAGTTTCATTCTTAACTTGACTGAAGCCAATATGTTTTCCATCAGTTCGTTTGACAGTTTTATTTTTTTTAAATTCAATATGCATATGTATATTTATCCTTTTGATTTTGTTCTTGTATTTAGGTTTATCTGTTGCAATTATTATATTATTAACACTGCCAAATCGAGTTTAGTTTCCTAAAAGACAGTGAAAGCCGTTTATAAACAGAGCTTTGGGACACAGTTCGTTATTAAAAAAATGCTTTTAATACTTTTTATGAAAATATTTAATATGTCGTATAGTTTTTCTAAAGAAAATATATTTATTATATAAATCAAACTAGAAATTAGCAAATTTGCAAATACTACTACAAAGTATTTGTCAAAACGAATTTAGTTTTCAACACCTGCTTGCAAGTGAATAACATAAGTATTTTTACGGTCTACTAGTCAACTAAATCCTACATTGCTATGCAATTAAGTAGTGTTAATAATATTGAAACATTAATTATTAAATACTAAAAGTAAAACCAATAAGTAAGGACAGAATTTCATTAAAATTATTAGGAAAAGTATAAACATTTTCTTTTCGGTATCGTAATTGATTATATAAACAAAACATGTGAAAATTCTTCCTACAGATTTAAGAATGAAATCATGCTTAAAAATATATAAAAAATACCTAATTAAAGGTACCACTGTATTTTGATTTCATATTTCTAGGGCAAGGAAAACAACGTAAGAGAGGTTTCTTGAATATTTGTTCTCATAACGGAGTTAGACGACTGACCCACTCTCCGAGAAACCTAATATAGTAAATACGATTTGCAGTACATCCGGAAAGCTTTTTAGAACAATTTTTTGTATTTGCGAAAAATGGAACTCAAAGAGTAATAAAATTAAAAGATTATTTTTGGGAATGTTTACGTAAATGTTCGTTGTGCCCTTAAAAATTGACTAGATATACTCACTTAACAGATATGGTGAATAACATACAATGGTCAGTTTTGATTTCTAAAAAAAGTAGCAGTAAAAGGAACAGCTTTTTTTAATCTGTACCGGGTCAACGATTGAAAAAAGTAAATTTACGTCGAACAGGTACAATTTGGAAACAAACTGTTTATGCCATGGGATACATATGTAAATCGCGCTCATTCTAAAAATATTTTGAATTATACAGGGTGCGTCAAAAAAGTAGGGCTACTAAAAGTTGTATTTTTTAAATGGGCCACCCTATATTTGACTTGATTTTTAAATTCTACAAAAAACTCTAATATTTTTTTGTATAACATGTTATATGGCTAAATTTGATACTTCCTTAAATATTTGGCTTTAAACGAAAAAAATATAAATTCGATGCACATCTATGATTGGCAATATAACGCCTAGTTGTGCCACTAAAAATCAAATATTTTGCTTCTGCACAAAATAGGCATGGAATAAAGGAGTGCTTTCGTAATATTGAAGATATTACATACAGGGTGTCCAAATTTAAATGCCCAACTTTAGTATATTTAAACCAATTTATTTCAGTTTTTTTAAATGGAACCCCCAGTATATTTTTATTTATTCTTTTTAAGCATACAAAAATCTACAACTTTTATTGCATATATTATATATCTATCTTCACTAGTTTTCGAAATATTTTCTACTAATATTTTCTAACTCGATTTAATAACCTTAAGATTTTAACATAAGAATCTACAGTAAGCAAGACTACAAGAAAAATATAAATATCATCCATTTCATATTACATTAAACCAAGAGTTACACGCTGAAGACTTTAAAATCCGTGTGAAGTTTTGTAACCAAATGATAAGGCGAGTAGGTCCATTTCCGAACTTTTTAGACAATATTATGTTTTTGGAATGAATCTTATATTTCAAAGCAAAGGATCCATGAACTGGCATAATATTATAAATATTTAAAAATTGTGTTGAAAATGGGGTTTACTCGTCTTGTTTGCAAATAAATAAATATACTTCAATGAAGGAATACATTTCAATTTAGATAGTCGAAAACTTATATTAATAGCTACTAAAATGTAGCTTCATCGGAAACCATGATATTCGGTAAATACGATCTTTAATATAACCCCACAAGAAAAAAAAGTCCGACCAATCCATTTTTGGATATGCTTCTATTCGGCTTATCATTAAGTTGCAAAAGTTAACACGCCTTTCATCGTGCAACTCTTGGTGTAATTCCATATGATATGGATGATATTTATATCTTCTTGTGGTCCTGCCTACTGTGATTGTGATGTCTCAGTTAAACTGGCAAGTTGTCGACTACTTAAACTGGGATTTTCTTCTAAATGAAGTAGAATTTCCAACTCTTTATCTCGATTTGTAGCAATTTTATTGACAACTGTTCTCTTCGAATCTGACACATTGCCACTAACATCAAATCTCTTCATGACATTTTGAAAGGCCACTTTAGAAGGCGCGCGGCGATCCGGATATTTCGCTTCATATAGCCTTTTGGCCAGAAGAGATTTTTTTTGAGGTTCACCCAATATATAAACCATATCTATCATTTCATTTTGTGAAAAATTCATTTTAAATTAGACGACAATACGAAAGATGAAATACAATGCACTAACAACACGTTTTTGACATTTCATACATTTAGTCGCCAGTTGCTATCGACTGTTTTTTCCGTGGCTACTTTGATTGATCGAGTTGTTGATTTTCTAAATTACGCAAAAAAAGGAAATTTGAAAATATTTCGAAAAATATTGAACATAGGTATATAATATGTTTAATAAAAGTTCTAGATTTTTTTATTCTTAACAAGAATAAATAAAAATATATAGGGGGTTCTATTAAAAAAAAACTGAAACATATTGGTTTGAAAATGTTAAAGTTGGGCAATTAAATTTGGACACCCTGTATGTGATATCTTTAATATTACGAAAGCAGTCTTTTATTCCGTGCTTATTTTGTGCAGAAGCAAAACATTTTATTTTTAGTGGCACAACTAGGCGTTATATTGCTAATCATATATGAGCACGACTTACATATATATGCAACAGCATAAACAGTTTGTTTCCAGATTTTACCTGTTCGACGTAAATTTACTTTTTCCAATTCCATTGACTCATCCTGTACCTACCTAGATAACACTTTTTTTATTTAAAACAGATGTGATTAACAAGAAATTTATATTAAGTTCTCCCAAATTTACTTTATTTAAATCCTGTTCTATTATAAAGATACATCTACATAATAAGAATATTATACGTCTATATTATTCTCTTATAACTGTTCTATTTTGAGCAAAAAAGTAGCCAAAAACCATTGTCCACTAAATTCTTACCTTTCCTCTCAAAAAATACTAAAAAGGAAGCGAAATAAGCTTTTCGTTACATCTAGCCGCTCACGTTAGCCCGACCCTGAATGTATCTAAATTCATGCATCTGGAATATGATTTATACCCTTATAGAGCATTACCCATAGCAGACTATGGAAGCCATGGTTAAAAACCCAGTTTAGTTAAAAACTTTAAAAATCTGAAATACCAACTCTAAATTCGAGTTAATCTATAATAAAGTTCGTAACTCCTTTTATTATGGAATTCATAATTTTCACTCTTAAAATGTCCGACGTACCAATTTTCAGTCCAATGTGCACAAATGGAAAAATTCGTCTGTCATATTGAAAGTATCATTTTGAATATTCATAATTTTCACTCCTAAAAATCCTCAGATATGTACCTATCTTCACTTGAATTTTCACAAATGAGAAAATTTGTCTGCCATGTTGACGCCGCCATTTGGAATTTTTAAATATTGACTAAAAATTTCATAACTGGTACTCTTAAAAACCGTTAGATATCCATTTTCAGTTAAACCTCCACAAATGACAAAATTCGTCCACCACATTGAATTTATAAATACTGACTAATAATTCATAATTTGCATTCTTAAAAACTCCCAGATTTACATTTTATATGATGACGAAAAGTTCATAATTGCGCTGTAAAATACTCCCAGATACAGCATTTTAGTCGAATCTACACAAAATGACAAAATTCGTGCGCCACATTGTCGGTGCCATTTTGGTTTTTTAAGTTATCGAATCGAATCTGCATAAATGACAAAATATGTCCGCCAAATTGGAACGGTCAGTTTAGAATATTGAATAAAATTTGACACTGACATGACAATGACAAGATTTATATTGAAAGATCACTTTAACAGTGCCAAATCTTCAAAAAATTCCTTTAAAGGCTTCTATACGCTTCTATATTGTATTAAAAAATCCGCGCAATGCCCACCAAATGCCATATAATTCTCCGCAATTCCTTACAATGGCACCGCAATGCCCCAACAATTCACAGCAATGCCTGCCTCCTGCGTGTACACCACAAAGCTTAGGTGATTTACCCCTCGCCTTTAATATTATTGGCACTGATTTTTCGTACATTACTTGTAACTTTCACCGAAAAAAATTGGCTAACCAAAAAGACAGCCTCAGCCGTCGGCATCCCCCGGACGGAATTTGGTCAGACAGTTTTAGGAACCCGGGCGCAACGAATTTTTGGGAACGCTGGGCGCAATTCGTCCGGACACTGCGAAAACTTTTGTTTGGTTTGTTTACGTTGCCATGCTACATATTATACTATTATCGATACTACCACAGAATTCGAGCAATTATTATTTGATTAGTAGGTCGGTTCGGAGATTGAATACCTCGGAACCATACCATCATAACAATTACAGAGTTAAAACATTTTAAATTGGTGCTTGTTGATATGATGCTAAAAAGTCGATATTAAACTTAAACCGGGTGCTGAGAGATCGGGAAAAAGAATCAACATAGGAAAAAATGTCCCGAATATGTTGTCTTTTTGTATTGTATTGCAAAAATGAGATACACAATATTTGAACTCTTATTCACAAACTACAATATTTTTTTATTAAATGACGACACGTTTTTAAGATCAACCGACATATTTTGTATGTCGCTGAAAATCCGGCTCGTTAGACTAACCAGGTTTCTTTCGATGACCCACATAGAGTTGTTACATTGCATTGATATAATGTGATGTATATGTAGCTGAATGGATAATTTAAATTCACTCTGATATCTTCTTAAATAAGCCAATCAAAACCAAATAAGGATATTTTTATATTTTTATAGCTTTTGGGATAATAGCCGCAAATTGTTACCTTCTTGTTACTGTCATGAAACAACTCGAGGGGTAAGCCACAAGTGGAATTATTAGCCTCTGTTTATTCCGATTTCACCTATGGTACTTCTACAGATATCGTATAATCAATTCAGAGAAATGACAATCGTGGATGTCTTCTCGGAACTGCCCGATTTTCGCCATCTTTTTCATTCGGCCCAGATAGAGTTCCCCTTTCATCCTTTGTACTTTTCCCAAGATTTGGAAGTAGAGCTATAGTTTTCCTATATACAAGTCCGGTGACCGGTGAGAAATGACATTCAGAACTAAGAGGGATTAGTAAACAGTCTTTGATACCCAAAATCCTTGATAAATTGGTAACGATGCAATATAGTCTTTGCCCTGGTAGATCTACAACTACAAACCTTCTGGAATACCAGCACAGTCTCTTGGGAGTGGTTTTCAGGTAGACAGCATACACACTGATTACTCTAAAGCCTTCGATCGTGTAAATCATTCTTTGCTGTTGGCCAAACTGCATCTGATAATAAATAATAAAATGTGTTTCTCCTCACTAAGTCAAGAATGCCCTCCGGGGTTTCCCAGGGTTCCCACTGTGGTCCTGTTCTTTTTAAACTTTTTACAAACGCTATGGGTGAAAATCTGGAGTTAGGTCATTTATTATTTCCCGACGATCTCAAGATGTATCGAGTAATAAAGAATAATGAAGATTCACTTCAACAGGTTGAATGAATGAATGGTCTTCCAAGTGCTATATTTAAGACATGCGCGGAACCACTAGCGAACACAAAAACTGTTAGAGATTTGGGTTTTAGGGCTCATATCACCAAACACCAAGATCATTGGACAAGCATTTAGACAGCTAGGAATTGTCCTCTATAGTCGTAGTAGGGGTTTCTCTCCATCAACCCTTAAGTTAGTAATTACTATACAGGGTGTTAATTAATGTCGTGGACATATTTCAGGGGGTGATAGTATTCGACAAAATAGGAAAAAAATGCCAATATATACATGGTCAAAAACGCACCATTTTCGTTATACAGGGTGTCAAAATTTCAATTTTTTTAGTTCAAATTTAGAACATATATTTACTTGGATGGTAGTATACAGGGTGTTACATTTTTAACTACAAGTTTATCTTGCGGAACTTGTTTTTAGAGCACCCTGTATGAATTCTGATATACATATAATTTAAACTCTTTGTTAATTTCTTTAGCTCTTTCGTATTTTGCATTATTCTCGTATCTATCAAAGTTTTCGACTTATTTGCAATAATCCATGCATTGCATTGGCGAAATTAAGCAAAAAATTAAGAAACGAGTTTTATTTTAAGTCAACCGACATGATAATGAACAATCAGATAAAAGTATTACAGTTAAATTAAAAATAAAACAAAATTATTAAAATTGTTGAAAATGTCCGCCTCTTGCTAGAATTCAAGAATCAAGTCTTTGCCTCATGGACTGACGGACTCTGTTAAATATTTCAGGAGTATGGCGAATGATGTCGCATGAAGCTATTATTCTGTTTCTTAAATCTTCTTCTGTCTGGATTGGGGTCTGATACACCAATGTTTTTTTTTACACCAGGTGTCCCCAGAAAAAGAAATCCAGGCTATTCAGATCTGGAGATTTAGGGGGCCATGGCTGAGGTCCCCTAGCCCTATCCAACGGTTGTTAAAATTATTATTTAGGAACTCCCTCCCCTCTATGCTGAAATGTGCTGGTGCACCATCGTGCATGAACCACATTTGATTTCTATGAAGAACTGGCACGTCTTCTAGCGATACCGGGAGTTCGTCTTTGAGAAATTTACGATAATATCGTCCGTTTAGCCTTGCTGGCAGGAAAAATGGATGTATCAATAATGCCGGCCCACACATTTACTGAAAATTGTTGCAGGAAATTATTTTTATGTATCGAATGCAGATTTTCTTTTGCCCAAAAATTATTGTTATGAAAATTATGTATGGCATTCCTAGAAAAATTTGTCTCATCGCTAAATAAAATCGTGTTTCCAAATAATGGATTTTGGGCTAGCATTTGTAAGTACCACTGGCAAAAATTTAAACGTAGTGGAAAGTCACGTGGGAGAAGAGCTTGAACCCTTTGGATGTAGTAAGGATACATTAAGTTGTCTAATAAAATTTTCCATACAAGCACAAATGAAATGTTAAGTGCGATGTGAGTGGACTTCTTGAATGATCCATTTTCACATAGCCGATTATGTTCCTTTTCAAATGTTTGTCTATTGGGCACAATGCGATTTGGATATTTCTGTTCATAGAATCGTCTGGCTTCATGCCCTATCCAACGGTTGTTAAAATAATTATTTAGGAACTCCCTCACCTCTATGCTGAAATGTGCTGGTGCACCATCGTGCATGAACCACATTTGATTTCTATGAAGAACTGGCACGTCTTCTAGCGATACCGGGAGTTCGTCTTCGAGAAATTTACGATAATATCGTCCGTTTAGCCTTGCTGGCAGGAAAAATGGATGTATCAATAATGCCGGCCCACACATTTACTGAAAATTGTTGCAGGAAATTATTTTTATGTATCGAATGCAGATTTTCTTTTGCCCAAAAATTATTGTCATAAAAATTACGTATGGCATTCCTAGAAAAATTTGTCTCATCGCTAAATAAAATCGTGTTTCCAAATAATGGATTTTGGGCTAGCATTTGTAAGTACCACTGGCAAAAATTTAAACGTAGTGGAAAGTCACGTGGGAGAAGAGCTTGAACCCTTTGGATGTAGTAAGGATACATTAAGTTGTCTAATAAAATTTTTCATACAAGCACAAATGAAATGTTAAGTGCGATGTGAGTGGACTTCTTGAATGATCCATTTTCACATAACAGATTATGTTCCTTTTCAAATGTTTGTCTATTGGGCACCATGCGATTTGGATATTTCTGTTCATAGAGTACTCTGGCTTCATAACAATTGCCGTTGGCAAGTCCATAAATGAAATGAATTTCTGCATATTCTCGATTTGTGAATTCAACCATCATTAAACAACTCGAGCAACTACGGAAACGTCAAACAAAAAAATATTTCTTACAAAATGCCGGATTAAAGAACAGAATTAACAAATGACCTGCCTCAGCCTACTACCTTTTTTTCCGGTTTCATTATTTAGCCTACAGTTAATTTGCATCTATGGCAATTATTGCAAATAACGAAAACTGTGATAGATACGAAAATAATGCACAATACGAAAGAGCTAAAAAAATTAACGACGAGTTTAAATTTTTTATCAGAAAACGAGAAAAAAATTGAAACTTTGAAACCCTGTAAAACCAAAATGTTGCATTTTTGACCATGTATACATTGGCATTTTTTTCCTATTTTGTCGAGTACTTTCACCCACTGAAATATGTCCACGACATTAATTAACACCCTGTATAGCACGTTTGTTCGTCCTTTTTTGGAGTTCGGCTCAGTGGTATGGCGTCTGCACTAAGCAACCAATATTTCATCATATAATTTTCAGATGTCCTTTTCATAGTTTTTCATAGCTTTCATAGTTTAATGACGAGAATGCAGAGAAGTTTTGAGTATTATCTTGTGATAGAATATGGCTGTTTCGGTAGGGTCCTTTAAACGTTTATTAAACAGATTAAACTGATAATAACCTTGTGGTATATGATATTTAAACATAGTCCTATTAAACAAGTTATTTTATGTTTGTAATTTAGTATTATTTCTATAGTATTTAGTTTTTTATTGTTAGTTTCATCTTCCATCTTACCGAAGTATATATTATTTGTTATTGAACCGTTTATTATTTAAATAGATAAATAAATATATAAATAAAATGTTAATACCTTAGTGAAACAGGGGATTATTTCTAGCATCAAAAGCAGATCCTGTTAGATTGATAAAACATAAAAGAGTTTAAAAACAAAATGGTTAATTACCGCTGTTATGCCTTTGTATAATGTTATTATTGATTGTCCAGAAATACTAAATCATATCATATGTTTGTTTAGGCGCCGATCTATAGCATGTGTCCGAGCATGTGTCGCATATTTAACGGAAGTTGGATTGAACTAGATACTCGACTAGATAAATTAACATATAAAAGACATAAAGAATCAGTATTAAGTTTGTTAATAAGTAATATGAGAAATGTAGGGATAAATGTATGTATGTATGTTGCACTTCCGGTGTAGTATAATATGTTATAATGTGCATAAACTATGATTGTTCTATAACTTTATTCGTATAATTGAAAAAAACTATTGTACTTATTTTTTAAAATATTTTTGGTGATAAATTTATTCAGAAAGATTATGCTGCAGGCTGTCCCATTTAAGATGACGTACTTCGTTTTCGCAGGACTTCTAAAAAGTTGAAAGTATAAGTTTCTTATTTCATTCCTTGGTTTAATACTCGTTTTTATATAAATGTATTAATTTAACGTATATGTATAGTTTGTTTCTTTCACCGTGACCTGGCTAGGTATTAACTTTCCTATTTTAGTAGGACTTTTTACTTCCCCCGTAAAAGTGAAATAATGTAATCGTGAAAAAAATCCAATATGGAGAAACAAAATGGCGACCTATTAAAATGCTAAAAAATTATTACTAAAAATCTACTTTACCAATTTACCCCAAATTTTGCACAAAAATCAAGTATTATGTAGTATTCAACTGGCAAAATTTTGTTACGAATCCAAGACGGCGAAACAAAATTGCGGATTAATAAAATATTTAAATATTCAGCTTGAAAAATAACTACTCAATAGATTGATTTCAAAATGTGTAATTGTGGTATAGAGATGAAGATGGAGTGGTACGAATTCATGATGGCGGAACAAAATGACGCCCAAACTAAATGTTTGTAATCATGAAAAAAATTCCAGGTTTTAAATATTTTTACGTTTTAGCGCTTTCTAGGTGCCAAAAATTATGTCTTCTCAATTCCGCTGTTTGTCGGTCTATATGTCTGTCTGTCAGTTCGTTTCGGCGTAACTAAAAACTGCTTACCAGATTGATTTCAAATTTTGGTCAAAAATTAAGAGTTATGTGGGGATGACCTGGTAATATTTTAGTAAAAATCTAATGTGGCGGAACAAACTGTCGCGTCGGTCCAGTGAAATGTTAAAAAAATATGATTAAGAAACAAATTACCCAATTTACCTCACATTTTGCACAGAAATCAAATGTTACATAGGAATCAACCTGTAATATGCTGATACGAATCCAAGATAGCAAAGCAAAATGGCGGCCTAATAAATTATTTTAAAAATCAGCCTGTAAAACTACTTATTAGATTATTTTTAAATATTTGGAAGCATTAAGTGTGGTATAGAAATAAACTGCTAAAATTGTGGTACAAATTCAAGGTGGTAAAACACCTTTAATTGACTTCAAATCTTGCTGCAAAATTGAATGTGATACAGAGAATAACTGGCACGAATTTAATATGACGGTACACAGTTTCGGCAAAGTTTACAGAATTAAATATAAGTTAGGTCACTCCGGTCGGCCGTCAAAATACACCTCTCGACTCCCCGCCTTGCCGCTAGACTGGTGCCAGTCTAAATTCTTTGCTCTACGTGTACTCAGTGTCCCTGATTCTAGTTTAAATTCATTTACAGTCCAACGTATAGGTAGAGTTATGAAAAATTGTGATTTGCGTTTTGTGTAAATTAATAAAATGTCTAGTCAAAACGATTGTGCAAGTCAACAAAATTATAACGTCTTTAGATACATAAATAAGAATTATTTTGTCCGAATGGCCGTTAATTTCTTTTTATTTATGTATCTACGGACGTAATAATTTTGTTTTTTATTAACACTTTGCCCTAAAATGCCGGTATCATCGATTTCATACCTTTAGGGGCCGTCTTTTCGCCAATAAAAGAAATGGTATCGCACGACTTACACAAAAGCAATGAAAGCGTGAGTATGTCGCGCTTAGTTTTTCATTTTATCAGTATAATTTTAAACATTACTAAAAAGATATAAACAACAAACCTCGCATTTGCTCCCGTAGATGGCACCTGTTACTGTATGGGTTAATATCTTACTGCCTAATATTTTCATCGTTTTTATTCAACATACCGTTGAGTGTTTTCCATCATCTTTACTACACGGCTGCATTGGCCTGATGAGCTCCATATAGAGCGAAACGCGTAAAGAAATTATGCCGGTAGAGATAGATGATGGAAAGCGCTTAAAGGCTTGTCAATATAATGGTCCATGATTTTTGGACCCTATACTTGAATAAGCTTACCACAGACAGAATATTTTGTCGGAATGGCCGTTAATTTATTTCATATATATATATATATATATATATATATATATATATATATATATATATATATATATATATATATATATATATATATATATATATATATATATATATATATATATATATATATATATATATATATTTATATAGTTTTTTTAACGATTCAGTAGGCCACCATTTTGATTCGGCATGTTGGATTCTCACCAAAATGGCAAGCGCCTTAATAAAGTCGGAAGGCGGTTCGAATCAGTGGAACAATCAAGATATGTTCTGTTTATACAGCCACTCAATGAAAGTGAGATTTTTTTATCAATCACCAAAAATTATGAGCCCCGCTTGACCTAAAAATCTAACCACTTATACAGTGTCATTTATTTAAATGTGGGCCACCCCTGTGCAAAGAAAACTTGTTTCTTTTGTATTGTGATAACAAAAAAAATTATTTTGCAAAAATATTATACTCTTTTATTAAAAACACAAGATAATTAGTTATTACTTCCCTTATGAGATTTTTTCAGATTTTTACGTTTAAGGGTCCCTAGATGCCGGAAAACATGTTTTCTCAATTCCGTCTGTCTGTAGGTATGTCTGTCCGTCAGTCTGTCTTTATTTATTTATATATATATATATATATATATATATATATATATATATATATATATATATATATATATATATATATATATATATATATATATATATATATATATATATATATATATATATATAATATATATATATATATATATATAAATATATATATAAGGCATGCCCATATGACCCTTAATTTTTGCCTAAAATTTAAAGTCTGAATTGATATATTTTTTGTTAGAGAAGCTAAAACTTGAAGATATGTAAATTCTGAACGAGTGATTTTTTCACGATTCCAAACATTTTTTGGTTCATCTCTATTCAACTAGTTACGATACACAATTTGAAATCAATCCATTAAGTTAAGTAGTTTTTCAGGCTTTTAAACCGTGAAAAAAAACTGTCAAAATGACAGATGACTTTTTTTATCAGGAAGTCGTGTGGGACGTTTCACAGTATTTTTTTGTCATTTTGTGAAACATAATAAGTTAAAGCCCAACTCTCCGACAGTAGTGGCCCGGTTTACCAGCTTATTCTTTATTGCAATATTTTATTGTTATTTCAGCTATTACGGGGAGGGCTGTGCTACAATTTCTTTTCAATTCGTAAAATACATATATTTATATGTTATAAAGACCATCACAGTGGTAAAATTTGTATAATCACAATTTATATTTACATAAACTTTATTGGGCAGGTATGTTAAGGCTGTTTCATGTAGACACGAATCACGAATCCTAGATTTTAAAATTTAGCATCTACATTAATTCATCTCACATTTAAGAATATTTATTTTTAAATTCGATATGCAGGTAAAGCTTAATAATAATTTCTGTCTATTTAAATAGCATTTAAAATTGTAATTGCAAAACGTAACTAACTAAATAACCCCACAACATTATTCCAATTCAGTAACTTTTGCCCATATTAATTATTGTGTATACTTTTTAAAATTACCTGGTATAAAAATGTTTCCGACGCGGAGCCAAACTACTTTTAAATGAGCCCGGTAACAGCAGAAATTTTATGACCGTTCTGGACCACGTCGGCACGCTTTAGACCGCGAATATCAAAGTTGTGACGCGGAGTGAGGAAACATATTTAATTCTGTAAACTTTGGTTTCGGTCTTAAAAAATCAGTGTAAAAACTACTAATTAATTTATAATAAATCATGCCCATAAATTAAGTGTGGCTTAGGTAGAATCTGGTAAAATATTAGTACGAATCCAATATGGTGGAACAAAATGACGTCCAGTAAAAATGTTTGAAAATGCAGTAAACCAAATAACTATATACAAAATTAAATATAGTTACATTATACTATTCATAACAAAAGGAACAATTCATACGGAGGAAAGTTCCGGGTAAAGGAAATTTACCGATTTTTTGAATACTAATCCAATGATTTGACCGTACAATTCCGAGTATAATTCTGGATTGCTACGTTTTTAATTTACTGACACTTATTTTCACTATTTTACCTTGCTTAAATGTATAAAGGTTTCTAAAACACTTAACCGGCTTTTAAAATCAGCTTGTTGCAAAAAAGTTTAAAAGCATGTCCAACATATAAATATCTATTTTTTTTAAGATTAAAAATATTTCATAAAACCAAAACTCTCATAGCTTTCTCTGCCATACTGGGTGAAATGAATTAAAAAATTTGAAGTGTAACTGATGCATTGATGTCATGATGTCAAAAGCACGGAAAAAACTATGTAAGCTTTTGAATGTTTATTTTAACGGAACCATAACGGAGAAAAATCAAGTGGTCCGCTCTTGTGAGAAAACATGGAAACCCGAGTGACTATTCCTCGGACTAACTAACCCCAAGCTGGCTATGGTAGACTCGAGCTATCTCTGATTGATAAATTAGCAGGATATTTTCAGGGTGAAATGATACTTCATCATCTTGTTTGCAAAGATAAATGTCACTTAGCTTCAGATTTTATAGAAGTTAGTTAACACTGTAGAGTTAGAATTTCTAGTGCAAATCGCAAGGGAAATTGCAAGTTGTTCTCGACATTACTAAAACGTTGCCATTTCCTTCACACTAAATTCACAGCTAACCCTTTTATACCAAAAATGTCTTATTTTGTCAGAGAACTTTTAAAAAACCGACCTTTATTTATATTTTTTTTTGAGAATAGGGGCTTCTCACTTCCCAAAAACCTAGGGAAATCAAATGATTTCGGGAAAGATCATGTGATTTCGGATAAACTTCTTGATTTCGGCTTTAAATCAGAGATTTAGATATTGTATTCGGGGACCATTGTGTGTTGTCGGATATAATTTCGGGAAAATCGTTCAGTGATTTCGCGGGAAAGATGCTCCTCGATTACGCTCTACTTCAATGATAGTTTCTCTACTGCTGTTTAAAATAAAATAAAAAAAACAATATTTATACAGAACGATTTGTATATTTCAGATTTGTCAATATGGCAAGAAAAATTACAGTTGAACCATATCAGCGAAGGTATCACCTAACAGAGACTCTACGAATGAAATAAAAATTAATAGATTGATTAGTCAGTTAATTTAACGTTAAAGTTCTCCTTACACAATCGCATTGACAAATATCTACATTTATATCGATGACCTTGTCAATGACGAGTGATCTAATAGAAGTATAATTATTGAATAACAAAACACATAATGAATTATCTGCATTACACATCTTAAGACTAGTGAAAGACTGATAGCGGTACTGAGACATATGTAATACGTAGTTATGGCATGGATTTACATATGGAGTGTAACCCGATAATCTAGAATAAATCAGACACCATTGGCGGATCCAGGGGGGCCAAAGGGGCCTCCTTTTTTCCTTGGTTTAAAAAAAATCTACAGACAAAAAAAAACAAAATGGGTCATAAAATTTAATTTTAATTTTCCAGTAGGTACTGTTTGGTTGATTGCTTAGGTTAGTTAATTTTTTACTGATGTTATTATTTCTTATGTTGATGATTTTGTGCTTCTTAAAATATTATGTACCTTTATAAATGTTGACCTATTTCGTCGGATATCTAAATAAATTTATTTATTGATGATCGTCTGGCCTCCCAAAAATGTATTTCTGGATCCGCCAGTGCCAGATACCTATAGAAATTAAAAAGTTTTAAAAATATAGTACACATATATTATTTTAATTATTGGCATTACTATCGGAATATTAAAAAAAAAAGGCGAGAAGCTCTATAGAAATTATCAAGAGCCCTGACATGTTCATGCTGGCTACATGCGTATAAACTAAATATCACCACACTGTGATATCTAAGGAAAAGTTCGTGTGACGGGTAGAGGCTCGGGTAAGTCCGGAGCTTTATTCAGTGTTGCAGTCTTGCAGTGACATAACGGGAATATGTTCAACGCAATTTCATGCGAAATATCGGAAAATTTTTCTAGTTTAGCCCGGTCTAATCCCGAGTCTAAACCTAGATATAAAACTTTAAATAAAAATACGATTTTTAAGAAAATAGCTTGTAAATTGGGTAATAATTTTATATTAAAATCTCGATTAAAATAATTTGACTGTAGTAGGCGTTTCAACTTAAATTTAAAAAGTGTATATAAATACTCTTGACATACTTTATTGCTCTTTTTTATTATGCCCAAATATAGCTATAAGAATAAATAAAATCCCATGTGCCAAAAGATTGGACCTTTACATTTTTATAATTATCAGAATTCTTTTAAAGTTGTCAGTGAGAATTTCTAATTCTACTGATAAGTTAAGTCATATGAAAATATTCGGGTATTTCTGGTAATAAATTCCACACTGGAAGACTAAAATTGAATCTAAGATTGCATTTTTTCTCTAAACACCACCAGTTGTAGCAGTAGCGTATCAAGCGCATTGCCACTAAATAATGATAATTAACAACATTAAACTGCAGATTAAGGGATTTAATTCCCGTTTTAGCCAAAATTTTAAATAAAGACGAAACAAACTGATAGGCATATAGCTCATGTTCTTTAGCCAGTAATTTCAGAGATACTTGTAAGAGAGACGTATGTGGAGTGGAGTCATGCAATCATACTATATAAATACTACTCAGAAATATTTAATGACTACTTATTTCCTTAGGCCAGTAGATACATAAAGAAAACATTTGTATAAGATAATGTCACCGAATAATACGACATGATGATGGAATATGGCAAAAGCCTTTCAAATGTGTGCAGGAAAATCATTCTAACTTCAAAGACCGCTTACACTTCACATAGAGAGTTTATCAGGCAGTTTTAGTTTAATATTAAAAATTTGACTAGATGTGTGTTGAAAAGTATAATTGCTAATTATGTATTAGAAACCGCTACAGAGTTGCAACTCTGGTCTTGTGTGAGTCGAGCTTCACAGTAATCTTTTGGTGAATTATTCCAACTCTACTGAAGGATGAAATAATACTATAGCAGTAGCATAACCAAAAATTTTGCCACCTCCCCCCCCCCACCCGCAGTTTTCAACAAACAAATTCGACTGTTGATGAAAAAAAGGCCATAGTTTTCTTTGGGCTTAATTACACATTATCGCTAGCCCCCTAACCTCCGTTGGACTCCTCGCATTGCGGGGGTGTAGCTACGCCAATGATTGCCAAGACACCCTTGAATGTTTTTATGTATCCTAAACGTTAACTTAGGCATCACCTTAGTGTACTGTAGTTAATAAAAATATTGTTTTATTAAGCGTAACAAAAACCATCTAGATATGTAGAGAAATGTTTAACTAATTTACAAGGTAAACAATACTTTACTTTCTTTCTTTGTATTTTGATATATTATTCAAATGCTGTATTTAATTTATAATAAATGCACAGCATCAGTTTCTAATGCATTTTTATTTCCACTCACTGATTCGAATTGAAAAGAAGGTGTTAGACAGATTTGGAACTTACACAAAGCGGCGCAGGATTATTTCTTAATATTAAGTTAATCCTCGAGATAATCCAATGGGAAAGAGTAACATGCCAAACAAAAAAGAACTTCACTGCAAAACACAATAAACAATGCTAAACACTTAACTGTTTGCGAAACTAGTTACCGGAAGGTGCGCCAGCGAGGGAATTGTCGCACATTTATATAACGGTACCACAATACACTTCAAAAACTAAGAACGTAACCTTCGAGCCGTTCGTTTTTATGACAACCGATCGCAGACGATATAACCGACCGCTACACGTATAAACCCTTGGCCCCCGTACATGGAACTGGTACTTTCGGTTGCTTAGCAGCGGTGCTGGGTTGTTGACGCTATTAACCTGAACTCGTATAGTCGTACGAATCTTAGGCGAAGGGAGAGAGAGATAAGTATATATGAACATTTAGATGGCAAATCGTGAGATCCTTTTATGGCATTAAGAGTCCCTTTCATTGTCAGGTATCCAAGGGAATCTCTTATATTTCAGAGATCTGAGGTTAAATAACATATCTTCATAAAATACGTACAGGCTTCGTGTATATATATTTTTAAGATATGATATTTACCAGTTGTTTGCGTTTTACTGTAAATCAAAATCCGGTTCAATACAGCGTAAGTCGAAAATGTAGCCTTGGCATCCAGTGGCGTAACTACAAATTTTTGCCCCCACCTCAGGATCCCACAAAGGACCCCCTATATGCACATATTATAAAGAATAATTGACGACTGAAAAAAAAGATCAAGGGTTTTGTTACGCCACTGTTAGCGTCAACAGTTTAGGGACCGTACAATCAACGATTCCATCAACTACTTACTTAAAAGGTATTTGTTTGTTCTACCTAATTGTTTACCTGCTATGAATAGGCTAAAAAAATTAGTTGGAACTGCCAGTGTTACTTCTTTCCTCGGCCGCGAGTCATACTGGGATCAGACCCATCAATTCCGGGATTAATGCCGATTTTTTAAGCATTTGTTAATTTCCCTCATGTTGCTATTTCAAAACAAAAATAGTAAACCTAAATGCGATGAATACTGATTGTAATATTGTGCCATTGTACATGTAGCTTTGAACAGTTTTATAGTTTATGTTGAATTAATTATTCGAAATTACAGCATCACTTGACACTCCTCTGGAAGAGATATTAAGAACGAGAATCAGGCAACTGATAATCAATTAGTCTAAAATTATTTGCTATTTCATAAATACGGATTCTATAAATCCTGAAAAAGATGACTGCTTCAACCCCTTATTATCTTATTACAGCTAAATTAGAAAAAAAATTTAGTCAGGCTAGACATCGAAAATAAATCAACTAATCAATGAAATAGGGATTAGTGATGAAGATGATATTACCCTTGCAAAAATTCTGGAAGCGGAAAAAGAAACTCTAAGTGTTAAATTGCAAAATACATTACAAAATAGTTCTGAACATCGACCAGTACAAAAGCAAAATAACAAAACACCGTTGATCGATATCATCTATTCGCCAATGGTGGCAGTCGCAGCCGTAATCTTTAAAAAGCATTTTAATTTTAAACTATTCAGCTTTCAAGCGCGGAATCTAAAGAATATTTTTCTTCCCCAGGGTTTTTATTTAACAAAATAAGTTCAAAGTCGGAAGGTAAAAGTTATTACATTTACACACATGTTTAAATTTGTTAGAAGTGTTTTCGTTTAATTTTGCGTTTTAATTTAATACAAAAAAAGTTATTAAATATCATTATTGTTTCTTTTTTTATGTCTGAACCCAGAAAGCATGCAATCTTGAAAATCCCGGAATTAGAAAAACCGTTCTGGATTGACATTCCTACTGTTCACATAGTAGTTTAGTGTTTCCGCTCGTGTTGTTCGTACAATTCGGTAATGAGAGTTACCGGAAACATGAAAGGGGCTGTGTTGGACGTCAAATATATTCAAAAAGAAGATATTCTGTACAGTAGTGTTAATCTTCTTGACGGTTTGGAAACAGATGGAGTATTTTTAATTGATTTTTGTCGTTATGTCCGTAACTGATTTTGAACCACTAATTAAGTTAATTGGCTTCTGTTTAAAAAAAATAGTAGTTTTAGATTTTAGCTTTAAAGTCAAAATTTTAATTAGAAATTTCGGCAGTCATTTAGTATATTTTATTTAAGATTAATTTATCTAAACAATATTCTGACATACCTTTTTATTTTTGTTTTAAGTTTTTGCCGTTTCCATCTAAATGAAACTAATACTGACGTAACTTTTCTCTTTAAATGAGTTACCGTTATATTTATAGTAGTGCTGATCTGCGTTCATCGATCTTTCTTTTATTACTTAAATTTAAATATTTTTGGTGAGGATCTCATAAAACCGAATTTTGTCACTTTGTATGTATGAATGAAAAATATGCGAAAGACAGACGACAGAAGAAATTGTAATATTTTTAAAACCTTTTTTAGGTAGTTAAAAAATTATTCAACAAAAAACTAAAATCAATGTCAAAGGTCTCAAATATGTTTGATTAGACTAAGTTTAACATGTCTAAGGTGCACATGTTTCGCCCAACGGGCATCATCAGACCTAAAAGAACCAATTTTAAACACGAAAATAATAAAAGTATACCAACATTTGTGCCTACTAATACCAAATAAAAATAAACTAAATGTATATAAAACAAAACGTTACATACTTAGAAACATAATAGACGTTAAGTAGACAACAGTGACAAGAACGAAGGGTAGAACAGTTCAGAAAAATACTATAGAGGGCTTTGACTAGCATATCAGAAGAGAAGAAATTGACTAAGGAAAGATGAGCTGACAGTTTGCCAGATATGAAAAGAAACAACGCCTGAATAGTCTTGGTAGTTGAGGTCGATAATCTTAAAAAGAAGGAGAGAGACAATTAAGACATAGCACGAGTTGCCAATTGACAATCTAACAGCTGTTTATATTAATCGATGTTATTGAAACCCAAACGTGGTTCAAAATGAAAAGCATCGTTAACTCAATTAAAAATAGGCCTTTTTTTGGCTTTGGTTATCTCCAGTTTCTCAAATAAGCCAAACTTTTTTCTCTTATCACATTGGTGTAATAAGTTAACATTTCCAGGGATGCAGTGTTTTATGTGTATTAAATAAAGAAAGATGTTCCTGTACTCTGGAGAAAATCTTTCTACCCGCTGTCCTACCTAGGTGGTGGGACAACCAGAACATTGTAAAGAATAAACACCAGAATTAAATAGAAGATCTGTTTTGTCTTTTAGATTAACCAAATGTTTTTTCAAGATATTGACAGTCTTGAACCCAAGTGATATATCAAAAGGTTCAAAGAATTTTGTAAATTGGGTACAGCAGTTACTAGAAAATGTCACCGATCTAAAGCTCTGGGCTCGGTTCCCGTTATTATGTATTATTTTGAAAGAAAGCTTATATTTATTAATAACATATATATATATATATATATATATATATATATATATATATATATATATATATATATATAAACATAATAGTATAAGTTGCCCGTTCAATCTGAGGGCTGAATTCTGACCGCCCCGCACTCACAACCATTTAAGAAACTCTTTTAGGGGCAATATCCACGGCTAAAAATAACTATAAACATACAAACGAACTTATATCCTAAAACCTGCCACAGTTTTGTCATTTCTAAATTTCGTTTTAAATATTCGTGATGAATTCAATAGTCTTTGTAGATTATATACAGGTATTTTTAGAAATTCCTTGTTAATATTTTTTGTTCTAGCGCAGCTGTAAACCGACCAATTCGATGAAAATTTCTTAAAATTATGTTTATATTATCCATATGTTTAAACACACTTACTTATATTGATAGAATAAAGTACACATAACACTCAAATATGTAAATGCTGACCACAGTTAAAATATTGTGTTTTACAAAAGTCTCTCGACAATAATCTTTAAATTTTAATCCATTCAAAATTCGAACAGCAGCTTATGTATTATAAATACTCTGTTAACTTTCGAACTACTATCTCTACCTCAGTTCAGAATTCCATTACAAATATGATAATAAATATCGGAATAATGCAGTATCAACAAGGTAAGCCTCATGCCACATCGTTTAGATAGACAGTGTAATGCAAAACATCCGCTGCGGAGTCTCGCACACATTTGTAAAATGTGACCATTTCATACTTTCGTCAAGCATTACGCCCAAGAGTTTAACCTCCGAGGAAGATATAATGCACTCAGCAACGTTTTTAAAAATAATAAATGGAACTCTATTTTTAATTTTAGAAGGGAACAAGTACAGTACTGGTTTTGTTTTATATAGGTTAAGCAAATTTATGTCAGAACAAAGGATTCTTTTTCAGTAGGCTGTTTCAGCAATAGCTTTTAACGAATTTAAATATTATATAAAAGATTCGTGTCATAACCATAACAGACGACCATAGAGGAAGAGACATTTTGTAGAAATTTAATTTGATCATTTGTGGAACGACGCTTTTGATAATTGATTGACTGCTATATTTCCCGTTTGTAAATTGCGACCGTTCGTGTCAATAGCATTTTAAAAGGTTTAGTGGTTGTTCACGTACACCATACCTACAATAAAAATCGCTAAAGTTGTTTAATATAATTAAAATAAAGATTTGTCAAAATACTTCTTATATGAATAAAGGCTCTTAATAAACAGAGTATGTTAAAGATCGAAAGTGGAATTACGTGACTTTAACTTGGGAACACCCAGCATTCAAACATACAAGGAAAATTATTGCGCATTGTGCAATGAAGAGAACTGAACTATTAACTGTTATAAAGCAATTTGGAACATCGAGTCGGCCTATAACTGTTATACAAATTTGGAATTGATGATTGGTTGTTTAAATTACGAGTAACTTCTTTCATAAACTAGTGCTAAACAGTGCTAAAAATACTTTTGCTTAATATAATGCACGTATCGTTGTCAAAAGCATATCTAGGAGGGGTATAGGTATACCCTTTTCATGGCCTGCTAAAGTTTATAGGATTTGACTAAAATAAACTCCCAAACCATAATTTTTAAAATCAACACCTATAAAAAGTAGCCCTATATACAGTGGCGGCTCGTGGTCAACTTTTCGATATATATATATATATATATATATATATATATATATATATATATATATATATATATACATATAATATATATATATATATATATATATATATATATATATATATATATATGGAGGAGCCGCCACTGCTCACATACACTCAGATGATTCTTCCTCTTGGAGTTTAAGTCCGCGCCCTTTTATAGATTTGGTAGATGCCAAATTTAATATTTGGTACACAAACAACTTAGTAAAGAAATATAGATATGTATTCTTAGTCCGAAAATTGTAGGTCAGTGGCGGATCGTGGTTGTCGGAGCGCCCTAGGCTAATTTTTTACACTGAAAGTTATTAGATTACTCAGAAAAAACAATTTCTTTCAGTCAGGTAAATTTTCCTTTGAGTAAAGTAAATAAATTCTTGCTATTGGCGAAACACATCAACTTAAGTTAAATTTCTGAAATCGTTGATATATAATGATATCTTAATAATAAAAAGTGTATGATGATATTTAGTTATGGAAAGACATATTTTCTTTTTTTTCTAATACATTTTGAGCTATTTAGTGGAAGAGAACCAAAATGTACTACAAATAGTTTATGTTTAATGTAGCAGCAGTACGATTGTTCTTTTACAACTAAAGTATATTTGCTTAAAATATGTTATGTGTGAATATAGAGCATTATCTGCTTCTCAGGTATTTATTTATTTATTTCTCTTTGGGATACATACAGGTCTAGCCCACAAAATTGTGTCCACTATTTACATGTTAATTTAATCGTTAACATACACCTAAAACTACACAGCTACATATAATCTATTACTTAACATATAGTACTATATAATCAATACTGGAAAAAAACTTATGTCTTAATACCCATTTAGAAAATCGGCCTTTAAAGCTTTTTTAATATTTTTGGAGGACATACAGAACAAATCAATGTTATCGCAGTGAACATTTGCAGAGTTTAACATTCTAAATATAGGAGAGTGTGCACAGCTATTAGTGTGAGCCATAGGAGGTACAAACGAACGAGTGTTTCTTAGATTTCTTTGAGGAACTGCTATTGGAATTTGAGATAAAAGATCAGTTGACTCGACTTGGCAACAAATAATTTTTTTCAGAAAAACGATATCATTTATAAGCCTGCGATCTGCTAGGCTTAAGAGTTTAAATTCTTTACGTAAATAATTGTAATCTGTGGCCATGTTGTTCCTAAATGCCAAAGATTTTAAAAACTGTACGCGCTCCATTCTTTGAATATAGACATCATACATGGGATTCCAAACAGAGGATGCGAAATTCAGTCGACTAAAAACATAAGCATAATAGAGGGTCAGTAAAGTACTATTATTTTGAAACGCTTTCGATTGCCTGTTTATGTATCCCAACATTCTAAACGCATTATTAACAATATTGTCAATTTGTTTATCAAAAAGCATCTTATCATCGAAGATAACGCCTAGGTCTCTTGCTTGGCCCTCTCTACGAAGCTGGTTTGAATTCAAACTATAATTGAAAACCACTTTTTGGTGATTACGGGTAAAACTAATTGTAAAACATTTTTCAGTGTTTAAATATAGACTATTTGTAGAACAATATTGTTCAATCCTAGCGAGATCTGACTGCAATTGCTGACAATCGACGCTATCTTGTATTACTTTATAAATCTTCAGGTCATCCGCATAAAATAAATAATTCGAAAATTTAAAGCATTTACTGATATCATTTATATAAATGATAAAGGGTAAGGGTCCCAGATGACTCCCTTGGGGTACCCCAGATGTCGAGATAAATGAATCAGACGAGGATCCCGCAACCGCAACGGAGCGCTCCCGATCGGTTAAATAAGATCTGAACCATTTGAGGATTATGCTGTCTACACCGATATCGGACCATTTATTTATAAGAATTTCATGGTTAATTTTATCGCATGCTTTGCTAAAGTCCGTGTAGATGGAATCGAACTGAAAACGGTTGTCCAAACTATTTAAGATGAATTGCGAGTAACTAATGAGGTTAGAGTCAATCGATCTATTTGCAAAAAATCCGTGCTGCTGGCTATTGATTATGTTTTTAACTTGGTAAAAAATATGTTTATAGACTAACTTTTCAATTACCTTTGCAAACGTACAGAGTTTGCAGATCGGTCTATAATTTTTTATGTTACTTCTATCACCAGACTTATGGATGGGCACAACAATGGCCTTTTTCCATACAGTAGGAAAGTGGCCCTCATTGAGCGATTGATTAAATAATTTTAGAAGTGGTTGGCATAAACCATTGGCGCATTTCTTGACAAATATAGCCGGAATGCCATCAGAACCGGCTCCCTTTTTAGGATCCAGTTCTCTAAGCACAGAAAGAACCTCCGACTCACACAATTGAAGTCGACTGAAAGTCGCATTTCCTGAAAAACTCTCTGACGTTATTAGGTTGTTAGTTTTTGGCTCAAATATAGATTTAAAAAAAGTTGCAAAAAGGTTACAAACATCATTATTATTACTAGCTGTACAGTTTTCAAAATACACTTCCAAAGGTACATCTGTTTTTCCGCGTTTAGCAGACACAAAATGCCAAAGGTATTTAAATCACTCAAACTTCCATAAACTTTCCATTTATTATTGAATTTATTTTTTTCTTTGATCACCTTAATGGTGGAACTAGAAAAGTATGCTGGATATTTACTGTTACGGTAACCAGTTGGAACAAATTCCGATAATATATTATTTATTCTGTTATAAAATTTTAAAATGTTAGTTTCTAAGTTATTACTACTAAGTAAATTATTCCATGGGGTACTAAGTATTGCGTCATTTATAATATTATAAGTGCAGTGATCTGGCGAACCCTATATCAAGAAAAAATTCCAAACATGGATGATAAGGATCCTCCAGCACCATCGGACATGTACATTGAGAAATAGATGTAATTGTGTTATAGTCGTTTGACAGTATTAAATCTAATGTTTTTCCTAGTCTATTTCTTAAATAGTTGAACTGGACCACTCCGAAAAAGGAAAGCATATCAACGAGATCTGCAGATTTTACATCCGCATTCGAGGGTACTAAATAGCTATCGGTAGTAAAGGCCCAGTTTATGCCAGGGCAGTTAAAATCTCCGCATATTATAATTTTACTATTACTCACCCTTTCAGTGATCAAGCCCAATTTTGACATAAAAGATACCCTAGCTATGTCATCACCCGGAGGCAGGTAGACGCAGCACAAATAAACACCTTCATTATCACTCACTTTTAATTTTACCCAAATATCTTCAGCCTCACTATGAAACTCACGTACCAAGGAAGCACGAATATTGCGTGTGGCTATCAAGACACCACCACCATCCGTTTTTTGTGATTCAGAAGTTTCGCGGTCTCGACGAAAAATATTATAAGTGTTTAGATTAATCACCTCTTGATCAAGAACAGAGCTGTTTAACCAGGATTCCGTTATGAACACAACATCAAAGTTATTAGAGCACACATTCAAACGGAAATCAGATAGTTTAGTTCTAATTCCCCTAACGTTTTGATAAAAAGCAGTTAGGGTTCTGTCAGTATACGAGAAGATTGCAGAATATCAAGACATATGCTGTTTACTGTCTGGCATATGTGGCAGCACTAAAAATTCTTCAATACTTCCATGTTCTTCACGTGGATAACTTTGGAGCGGTCATCCTTACGTAAGAAGATGTTACCATTGCGTACCCATACAAATTTAAACTGTTTTTGTCGAGCAACAGCACGAGCCTCCTTAAATAAAGCTTTATTCGTTTGTGTTAAATGTTCATTTAGGTAAATCGATGCAGAAGTATTATCCAGAATGAGTCGCCTTTTGGGACTATCACGAACTTTTACCTTGGCTGCTGCAATTATGTCCTCTCTGAAGCATCTGCAAGTAAGCCTAACAATAATGTTATTAGGTTGGTTCTCAGCATTTTGTGTGGGAACCCTGTGTACGAAGTCGATCATTTTATCTTCCACAGCGTACCCAATAAAACAGCCAATTTTTTGAACAACTTTGACCAAATTTTCATTATTATGTTCGGGTACTCCACTTATTTCAATGTTGTTGCTCCTGCTCATCTGCTCCATACCGTTAATTTTAATGGAAAGGGAATTTACTTCTCATCAGCAAGTTTCTTTATTGCTTCCTCGAAATCGGACACTTTATCACTACAGAAAGTCACCGATTCTCTAAGAAGTTTGAGCTCCTCATGAACGGCTGCCAGAGAATTGGTAGAATCAGCATTTTCCGCTCGACTAAAGCCGTACATCGAGGATCTACGCGGCAAGTGGGAATCTCGACCGGAGCCGCTGCCGTTAGTACTGGGCGCGTTCGATCGACAGTCCTCGCAAGTCCATGCTGCACCAGGAGTCGATTTGAACATTTGGTCTTGGAACTTGGTTCCGTCCTAGTTTACTGCACTGAACGTTGGAATGACAAAAATTCGCACAAAAACCACTGCATTGTATACCGGGATGGCTTCGATTGATATTTTTATCACACGTTTTACACCTGCTAACCATGTTTTTTTTTTATATATTACACTCGAATTACGTTAATAAAAACTAATACTTTTTCGATGGTATAAAAATTGTTTTAAATATAACTGTATGTCCGCGAGAATAGCGAGTTAAACACGGAGCGTTTTACCATATGTGCTATCAGTATAAAGGTTGTAGCACTACTGGTATAAATATATAATTGTATTAAAAAGGCATTAGTTGATTTAAATATATGAGATCTATCTCATTTAAATACACAATTATTTGGATTAAATATATTACACCATATAGTAAAGGAAAAAGCAATATTCCTTCACCACTGTGTCAAGAAACGAACAAAACAAGGAGTATCAGTAATAAATCCGAATTAACTAAAACAGTAAAAACTAAATCAAAGTTGCATATCCTTCGTCGTTACGGAAAACAGGCAACCAGTGGCGCTATCTGTGGGTACTATAGCTCACTAAAACGTTTAATTGTTCGTCGTCGGTAGGTACTATCAAATATGCGAATTCTGTATTAAACGAAATACATCATAGTTGAATAAACCTTTTAATTTTAAATACACGACGGTTCAACTCAAGTACTAACAGTACTATAAAATTTTCAGAAGATTTCAATAATATACGCATATGAATGCAAAACAACATAAAAATATTTAATAAATATTTAAATGGCATTGATTTTTGACTTGTAATATACGCCACTGAAATATTACATTTCATACAACTATGTCATTTTCAAATTTATCTTCGATTTCTGGCAAATAAGTGAATTTGCTGGGTCAAATACATGACGTATTTGATTCTATGGGGCAATTTTTTTTGTGTACAACAGGAAAAAAAAACGCTGAATAATTTTAAAGCACAAAATGTATTACAGAGTTAGAAAAGGTTCTTGAACACAAACTTCCCACAAAAAAAAATAAAATTAAAATACCCTTCCTACATTTTACCAAGGCGTACTGGCAAACCGTTTTATAATACAAGATTGATCGTGCTATATCGCTTTCGATTGACAGTGCAGACAACTTATTTATTTACAACTACGTATGTATTGTTCACCTTACTCACTTTCTAAAATTTTGAAAATGTCACATTATCTATCTTTACTTTCTTCTTCAATTTTCCGCACCCATTTCCCTCACTCGTCTTCTTCTCTCATTTCTATTATTTATGTAATATCTTTATTAAACATTTTTTAAATATGCAACATCAAAAAGAATAAACAAGAAAATTAACCATAATAATTAAAGATTTTACTACAACATTTTATTTGTTGAAATTAATGGTCAAATATGCCTTATTGCACGTTTTAATCGATATTCTCACGGGGCCGTTCTGATGATACATTTCACTCATGAAGGTTTCACTGCTGGAATATGTTAATTCTTGACTCCTGTCAGGCCCCCTAATGTCAACAGAAAGTAGAAAGTTTGAATTGCTACAGGAGGATGACAGCATTAGTTTGGTTGGCTATAGATGCATCCACAAAACCTTCAGCAACTGCACTGGACTGTCATCCCCCTAGGCGCTTCAGCTGTAAAATATCTGCTCCGCTATTAGCCAGCAATGTAGCCGCTGTTGGTCTGAAAGCATGACCTGTGTACGTTTCCGTAATAGGATGTTTCAAAAAGTAAACAATATTGTACGGAAATTTAGATATAGAATTGTGCCCAAAGGGATGATTTCGAGATTTTTCTAATCGATATTGAACAAAAAGTCTCTCATTTCCAATATTTTTTCGAACCTAGATAAAATCTTTACAATTTCTATACAGTTTGTGTCAGTTGTCATATGTGATCCGCTTTTATAAGTTTTTATATTTGGAAGTTCAACAGAAATTGTTTTTATAAAATATCAATATACGTAGTTTTCAACTTCAGTAATTCTTTAATAAGAAGGAATTCTCGAGGTGCTTCCTTGAGAAAATCATATAAATCTCTCGGTAAAGATACTAGACTTCTTTAGCTTCAATCCTACATTCTGGTGTTTCAAAAAGACAACGAGTTTGTTATGTTTTGATATGTCAATCTTTCTCCTTAATTCTAGCATTGCCCATATTGCCATGTCGCTAAAATATGCCATCAAGACTGTCTCCGACGCGATATTCTTAGCATTTTTTTCGGCACCCCAGTTTTTTATATACTATCAATGCCATTTCATATCGTCCCCTACTTTTCTCTGAAAGGAAACCTGCTTCTACTCTTTCTGCAGCTTCCTTAAGTTCTGGTGGATTACCGGTGTTAAAATAGTCTTCATTATCATTACTTTCTGATAACAGTTTGGCTTTCTTTGTTACACAAATTCAAAAGATCGCAGGAGAAACTTAAAATTGCCAAAGGTTGTTTATGTTTTGCTGGTTTCGAAGGTTTGCGAAATAGCAACCAGTCGCCGTGAACGAGACTCTGGTACCGGTGACAACATATATGACAACGTCAAAACACAAAATGACAAGTTTTGGCAATTTTTATTTTCAAATCAAAATATTGAACCTACTTTTTGATTAATGGTGTGGTTGTAAATAAAGTCGTATACAAACGTTAAAGAGAAGATTTTTTACTCTAGATTAGTTTTGGGTTTGGTAGTTTAGTAATTTTGGCGAATATTCATGTCGTTAGAGGAAAACCGCTATTTAAATATGTTTTTGTTTACTATTAATTTTAACCTCAATGTTTTCCCTGACTACCTATTTTGTTTACTATCAATTTGAGTACTTATTACATTTAATCAGTAACTTTGGTTTCTTTTGGTCGAAATTTCACCAAATCATACAGTCAACTTACGGTACATTTGGCCAGATTTTTACAGTGGAATTACCTAATGAATTTATTTTTAAATGCCTATAATATTGTTCTTTATGATATGATGATAAGATAAGTAAAAAAGAGGAATGAAGCAACAGGAAAAACGGAAGACAATATTATGACATTGGTAAAAAATTAATACTTATTCTCAGGTTGCATTCAAAATACGCATTAAGTAGGTTTTACTATGTTTTGGCATATTTAGTGCCTAAGTCATATATAAAAAATATATGTAAATCTACTTTTTTTGAGGAAAAATGATAGATACAAAAATATATTTTCAAAATCTGTCCCACATTTTAAATTACTCAACAGGCTTTTATGCAGTAAGTTTATATTTTGATTTCCTAAATTATAATTAAAAGTATATAAAGCCGTTTTCATATATTAAAAATAATCAGTGTGGTTTTTTTAAGTGTTATAAAGCTAATGAAATTCCTCATAATAGTTTACTTTTTTATTAATAAGGTCCAAGTTTATGAACAAACCGCATCCATGTGATGTACCGGCCATCAACGTGGACACTACTGTGCGAAGTAGGAGCCAGGCTAAGCGCGGTGCCAGATGGACGGTGTTATAAACATACCCCTGTCTTAAGTAAATCAATCTATGATATCTTTAAATTAAGACCTATTCATGAATGAAAGATATGACCTATTATTGAATGACGCAAATGATTTCGATATCAAAAATATCCAGTTTGATTAATTTTTATTTGAACAAATAAATTTCTAAATAGGGCCCTATGTTTCAGCCGGCTTAGGTTGCTGCTCTAGGTTAGTGGTTGCGATTTCAACAGAATAATTTATAGAAATATCTTATGGTTTAAATCACATTTTTGTTCGTGAATAACTAGAAGAAATAAGACAAATATTCACTTGAAAAGAAAACTTATAGTAATCTGCTACTATAAAAGCCACTGGAACGAATCTAGTTCGAACATTTTGGAAACATTTTAAGATTGGACAACAATTGCGCAAAATACAACTTTCTATAATACTTAACCCAAGCTTAATAACATCATTTTGTAAAGTCTTTTTCATTTTTCATAAAACTAAGTGACTATTATAAAGTCCTTGAAAATCATTCAAGAATTATTTGCAGATAAAATGGGTATCAACGATTTCAACCACTTTTTTTAAATTCCAAGGTGTTGGAATACACGAAAACTGTGCCTCTTCTGGTGCTATCACATTTAGTATTTCCGCTCGTTTTAACCTCATTCATGATATAAAGTCTGCTGAAAAACATCTGCATATGTGCAATTATATGTACTATTTAAATGTATTATAATTGAACCAAAGCTTTTATTTGCTTTAACATTTGCACTCATCAGCTTTTAAGATTTATATATTTTATAAATATTTTTAGTTTTAGTACGATACTTTTAAATAAGCACAGAAGAAAAATAGGAAAATTAGGCATTTATTTCAAAAGCGAAAACCAGAGAACAGAAACAGAAAAAACATTTTGAAACTATTTTTTCTACATATATCGATATCGATATCGACATCCTAGTATAAAAAATGTATTTCTTCATAATAATGGTATTTTTTTCCCAGAAATTGGATCGTGACCCCTAAGCATTCTTTTGGCGTGGTTGTGCTACTGATCAGTGTATTCGATCAAAGGCACTCATAGAAAAAATTCCAGGGAGACGCAAACTATTAACACCATTGACTGATTTGGAAAATTGGAAAGTAAGGTGGAAAGATTTGTAAACAGGTTTACCACTTACACAAAATGTAATGTAATGGAACATAATTAATCACACAAATTTGCTACAAAGAAATATATTTGCTTTACTGAATACTAAAAAATTAAAATATTAATGTCAAGCACAATATTTCAAAACATATTATAATTGGTTAAACATAATTTAAGTGCTACTGTGCATATGTTTTTTATAAATACTTATATCATTCTAAATGAACCTGTCCACATAAAAATATTTTAACATTTTTAGTTTAGAGAACATCCTCTCCTAAATTATAAGTGGTTTTCTATGTTCTCTGTTCCAAACGGGAACACGGCGTCTAAATTAAAACTGACACTAAAACAATCAAGTGCAGTAAATAATTTGAAATTTGAACGACACAAATGCTTTTTCGTGTCAAATTTTTTATTTGCTAAACTCATCATGAATAAAGCCTTTTATATTTTTAAAAAGACTTTAGAGGTAATACACACATAAATTTTAAATATGCTGTTATTTATTTTATTAGTTGTTTTTAAATTTCTACTAAAAACAACATAAAAACCAAAAGTTATATAGGAAAAAAAGATAAGATTTTGGTTCGAATCAATTACGTCAGAACAAAAAAGCAGTAATAATAGTATTAAGAAATCATGATTCTAGGGATTAGACCGTGTTAAATTGGAATTACTATCCGACGTTTCGCCTTCGATTGCATAAGGCATCTTCAGGGATCTTTACTTCACGAGATCTGAACACTGAATGAGCTCGAACAGTGGAGTAGAGATTCCTGAAGATGCCTCGTGCCATCGAAGGAGAAACGTCGGATAGTAATTTCAATTTGACACGGTCCAATCCCAAGAACCATGAAGCCGTGAAAGCTTCCGTTCTATATTAGCTGACCTCTATGGGGAGGAAACCAAGAAGAAGTTACTCTGTCGGTTGGCTTTTCTCCTTAGATGCCGAGATGTTGATGTAGTACCGAAATCACTACAGGTGAGACATCACGTTACTTCTAGAACTGCTAAGAATATTTATAAGCGTGCTAGCAATGCATTAGTTAGAGAAAGGATTAAGGCAACACATCGTGTTTTAGATACAAATGCCCGGAAACTATTAGAAATTCATCTGAAATTGGCTCCTATACTAGAAAGAACCACATTTACAACTTTGGACAACATCACCAACGCACAGGCAGAAAAAATCCATCAAGAAGTTATACTCAAGCAACAAAAGAAGCCCTCCTGAACAGAAAAAAAATCCAGTGAAACTTCCGCACAACACAGTTATCAACTTGCCATTGAAGCCGTTATCCGAAGCAAGGGCCAAAATTTCGCAGTAGCATTCCCGTAGAAGATATAGTATCTTCTGTTGAAGAGCAATCATAAGCAATCATAAGATTACCAGTGGAACAAGCCGATGAAGTCAGATATGATACACCGAAGATCATTAAAAATTCAAAACCACCGAAGTCGAACCTCTCTACAGCCGAAAAAACAGCACTGAAGACCTTAAATGGAGACGTAAACATTCTGGTACTCTCAGCAGATAAAGGCAACGCCACAGTCGTCATGGACAGAACAGAATATGTGCAAAAGGTTACTCAACTTTTAGACAACAGCACTTATAAGGTAATGCAGGCAGACCCACAAGTAGAATAGAAAGACGCATTACCAATCTGATCAACGCATTCAGTCTACCACCAGCGGAGAAAAAAACATTAAAACCAAGCAGCTCCAAGATTCCCAGGTTCTACTGTCTTCCGAAGACAGGAAGGACTATGTACCACTTCGACCGATCGTCAGTGCAATAGACTCGCGCATGTACAAACTAGGTAAATATCTTTCAAATTTTCTTAATCCTTCTACCGGAAAAACAGATTCTTTTATTAAAAACTCTGCACATTTCGTGGAAAAACTTAAGACAATCCAGTTGTATAGGGAAGATATTTTGGTCAGTTTCGATGTAGAATCACTATACACAAATGTTCCTGTCAACGACTCAATTTTCACTATATCAGACATACTGGATAATAATAATCTTGATAAAAACTTAATAAACCCCGTGCAAGCTTATCTTACTTCTACTTATGTCATTTTTCAAGGAACTTTTTATGAACAAACTTCAGGGGCAGCTATGGGATCACCTGTAGTAGTGAATATCTTTATGAAAGCCTTTGAGAATATTGCTCTAACATCCACTATACTAAAACCAAAGCACTGGTTCAGATATGTAGATCATACTTTTGTTGTTTGGCCTCATGGACAGGATAATCTTCTCATATTTCTGGACCACCAATCAGCAACATCATAATATCAAGTTCACGCTGGAAGTTAAATCTAATGGAACGATTCCCTTTCTAGATGTATGTGTTCAACGGCAGGAAAATGGTACATTAGGACATTCTGTATATAGAAAACCGACTCATAAAAATAGATACTTAAATGCAAATTCCCATCACCATCCAGCACAAAAGAAATCGGTTATTAACTCACCAGTATTCAGAGCTATTTCGATTTCTGATCAAGATTCTTTAACATCGGAAACATCGAAAGTGACCGAAGCCCTCAGAGGGAATAGCTATTGCACTGAAGATATTACGCGTTCAATTAAAAGATGTAGTAATCCAACTCCGCCAAAGGAGAATGATAAAGAGCCACCATTAGGTAGTGTTGTTCTTCCCTACATCCATGGCACTACAGACAAAATAGGACGATTACTTCGGCGTTCCAACATACGTACAATCTTCAATACACATAAGAAGATTGGACAATGCTTGCGATCCCCGAAAGATATTGTACTTTTCCAAAAAGAAGGAGTATATAAAATTTCTTGCTCCTGTGCAGAAGCGTATGCGGGAGAAACAGGACGCTCAATATTAACTAGACTTAAGGAACATGAATGATGTATTAAAAAGAAACAAATTGTTCAATCTGGTGTAGCCGAACACCAGCATAACACTGGCCATTTTATAAATGTAAAGGAAACCAAGGTTCTAGCACAGGTTTCAGGTTTTTATAAACGAAAAATTAGAGAATCTATTAAAATATTTAAACATACAAAAAAAGTTCAATAGAGATACGGGTTACCGTCTACATCACACGTGGAAACCGATCTTAGCACAGGGTCACGGTTCGGCGAGCACAAGCCTCTTCGAGCTCATTCAGTGTTCAGATCTCGTGGAGTAAAGATCCCTGAAGATGCCTCGTGCAATCGAAGGCAAAACTTAGAATAATAATTCCAATTTGAAACTGTCTAATCCCAAGAACCATGATTTCTTAATTGACCAAAGCCGTGAAAGCTTCCGTTCTAAGTAATAATAGTACTTATGTTCAGACTATCAGCATCAAAAAAACTACTGTGATTGGAGATGAACTAGTGATAACAATTCAACAAGGCAAAACAAAATTGTGAAGGCCTTTTAACAGAACCTCGTAACGGAACTCACCTTATACCTAGAAAAGTGGAATTTATTATAAGTTATGAAATGTATTTAATGCCTTAAAATACGTAAGAAGACATCAACTTTGACCAGTCAACCACAAATGTCAAAATTTTACACTTCAATTCAAACTGGTACTAAATCTTTAAAAAATCGGATGAGATTTATATTATTCTGTATGTTGCCAGCTTACTAAAAAGTGACAGGTATATTCAAAGTAGACGATTCTTAAAAATGTCTATAATCTATAATCCCTCAGAGTTTTTTTGGCTGTTACATTATGTCTGTACGATGCTTGCTAAATAATGCTAACTACCAATCTAGTTACCGTCTGCAATATGTTTATATTATTTAATCTGGGAATCTAAATAAACTGTTTATATAAATTGTAGAAAACAAATATTCAAAATTTAAAAAGTCATCTCACTAAAAGGAAAAATTACTTCGAATGACCTTATTGTCACCAAAGTAGACGAGGGTTCATGTTTTGTGTTAATGAAAAGAGCAGACTATGTCAGAAAAGTGATGTAATTCTTGGACTCTGACGATCTTAAGAGCACTATTAGAGATCCTACTGACCCTTTCCTTACAAAATTAAAGGGGGTCCTAGATCAAAGTTTGTGCACTTTAGAGTACTCTAAAACTAAAAATGAAAAATTGTACCTATGAATCCTAGAAAGAATTACTCTATGGGTTACCTAAAGTGTTGTCTTCTTTCCTTATTTAGCGAAATTTTTATGCAAAACTTAGAGAATAAAACTATGAACAGCCCAATTTTCGAAATCTCTACTAATTTATAAGAGATTCGTGGATAACGTATTTACAATATGGAATAATAGTTTAAAGGAACTGGTCAATTTTTTAAATTTCATCCATAGTTTGCATAATAAAATTAACACAAAATAAATTACTTTTTTAGATTTGTTACTTATTAATAATAAAATACATCTGGAAATTTAAAGAAAACAGTTAGCTACTGAGAATATAATTCAATTTACTTCTAATTCACCCTACTCACATTCTTTGTTTTTTAGGTTGTTTAAAATTCTCCTTTCTAAAAATGCTTTTTATAAAGAACTCGATACAATAAAACAGATAGCAGTTAATAACGGTTTTTCTACATATTCCATTAATAAACTTTATTTTAAATTTGTCAACAAATATAACTTTTCTTACAATATAATACACCCTAAGTCTGACAAAAATAACAACCACTATAGTTTGGTAATATTTCCTTACAAATGGCAAAATTTGCTGGAAATTTTAACGTATCTATTACATTTAAAACTGTAAACACCTTTGAAAAACATCTAGTTAAAACTAAGGATAAGACTGTTGTATCCGTTGGTTTTTAGCGACCGTCTTGCTGTGTATGTTGACAAGTCCGAGGGGAAGATATCTACCAGGGTACAGGAATATGTAAACCTCTTTAATAAATATAAAAATTAGAAAGTAAAGGAGACTAAATCTGCATTTACCAACCACCTATTAGCTTTAGGACACATCTTTGCTGTATTTGAAAATATAAGTATCTTAAATTAGATTTATTAGAAAAAATGAAAATAACTATATCCAAGAAAAGTGCAGTTCTCACCTGTGTTAATGATGTATTTAATTTCCAGCCCCATCTCATCTTTAATAATATAAATTATTATTAGCATTGTTTGTTGACATTCACAATGACCTTCTTTTATAGTTTTATTATAACACACTTAACTACATGGACTCATTTTAAGTTTTGTGGAGCATATGCAACCATGAATACTCAAGGATTCAGTCTCTTATTATTGTTGTGTTCTATTCTTGTTATGTACTCGGATTTGTTGTTTTAAATGTGTTAAGGTAGCTACACTCAATAATGTTTTTTAATTGTACAATTAGTATTCCAATAGTGTTAGTCTGATGACGCGCAAAAACGAAACACGTGTCACGTGGTTTTTAAATATTTGTTTTAACTGAACCAATACTATTATTTATATTTAATAGAACTGTTTAGAGGTACATACATTTTTATATAGATATGTTTAAAACCATTTGCACATTATATACACCGTTGTTTCACCTGATTGGGAAGAAGAATAGATATAAGTGTATGCTAGTGGGCTGATCTCAGTTCAAAAATATATTTAATTAATGATTTTTCAATAAAAAAGTTTTTTTTAAGTCTATTATCGTTTATTTTGTAAAAATGACTTGTTTAACGTCATCGCCCTAGTTGTTAGGAAAAGTGACGTCGTATGACAAAATCAGCACATTCAAAAACATAGAGATTAGGTTAAATAACAAAAACAACTTTTAAATTTTTTGTTTTGCGGACCTGTGTTATAATTATATGCATATATAGCTCGATATATAGGCTTATTTTTTTCGTATAGTAGCATTTTTTTGAGAGATTTAATGTTCTATATGTATGTATTGTTTATGTCAGTAGATACATTATTATATTTTCCAAATGACCTCATATTTTGTTACTAAAACTGTGTTTAGGATACGCATACAAGTGTAATAAAACAGTATGTCTATTTACGCCCCTTCAAGCGGAATAAAATGCTCGTATTTAACTATAATATAATATACGAATTTCGTAGGAAAATATCTCTTCTACAAACACCGTCAAAGACAGAACTTTATTTTTATATTTCAGGCATTTAAAATGCATATTTTAGTGTTCAGCTGTTATGTAATTTTCATTGACTTTTTAGTTTGTGAAATTATCTTATATTTCTATGTGATATAATTTAGCAAAATTTATAAAAAATACTAAGAAAAGATTTTAGTTGCAAATTACCTTGGAACGTATTTAGGTTTTCAAAGTTTTTAACATGTTTACATTTTATATATTTTTTTAGATGTTTTTACTAGTGAGTATTGACAAAATACATTCTGGTTTTTTCCTAATCAATTCAAAGTTTAGCTTTATACTTTATACAACAGATCTGCGAAACATGCATCCTAATATGTCTTCTTGTTACGGATATATTCACTTTGAAAAAAAAACCACTAAAAATGTTGATTATCCCTTTCGTCTATCCAGAGGTTTAGATATTTCTTACGTTCTTTAGTTAATATATTTTAACTGCTCAAAAATTTCTTAGGGATAAATATTCTTTTTTTTTCACCGAATGCACCATTGAGTCTCTGTATGTTGTATCCGGAAATACAAAATGATAGCACATTATCGCCAAAAAAGCCCAACAAGAAAGAGACACCCTCCAGAACGCAGTTTCCTGATATATAATTGATTATCTTGTTTCTTCTTGGGAGTCATGCTCGAAAACTAAAATTAATTACACCGGAGCCTCATGCTAGGCGATGTTTTATTATTGAAGAGATAACAGTTCAACCAATTTGGATTATACTTTTAGGGAAATTCGCCGCCTTGTTCAGTATTACATTAGATGACTATGTGAAAATTGGTTTTGTAGCTAATGACGTAAACGTCTCATCTTTTCAAATAACTGTTTTTTTATTAGTGCAACTTTGATTTTGAAATTAAAATTTTATGAGAAAAGTATAAATAAGATGGTACCAATTGATACTCGGTGGAAATAAGATACATAATAGTATTATGTATAATGTACATAATAGTATTATGTATAATGTCGTTAAAAAAGTATTACAAACACTTCCACTATATTAAATTTGTACAAAATAACGTGAACGTAAAAAGTTAAAAAATACACGCACTATCTATGTCTAATGTTATATATAAAAATATACTTTACATAGTTGAAATGTTGAGCTCAACCTAACCATTCAATAGACATTCTGAAAGTTTGAGTTTATTTATTACTAGAATTCTTTATTATTTAATTTATTACTCTTAGTTCCTCTTTGTAACATTTTAAAATTGTTATCAGAAGAATGACCAGCCTCAATTAAGTAATTTGCGTCGTTAGATACGGTTTTTCCTTTGATGAAGCATTTATATTGTCTATTCTTTCACCAAAATGTCTGCCTATTTCATATAGATACGTATTGTCACAATCTCCGTAATTTGGTTGATATATATATTCCAATATTTAAGTTGGTCGATTTTTGTTTCATTATTTTTATTAAATTTACTTAAGAAATTATTTGCTTCATATGCTATTTTAATATCTAAAACGTTAGACTAACGTAATATCTATTGTTTATAGCGATCTGTTTGGTGTTATTTAAAGGTGAATTTAGATACAGTGAAAACGAAAAGGTCGGAATAAATTCATTTAAAAATCAAGTATTTTTTTCTGGAAAAAAACGCTCGGACCTGTCGATTTTTAATTTTAAGTGTCGTTTTTTTTAGTTAAAATGTCATGTATACAGAGTGACCCAAAAGCAAGTTATGATAGTTAACTTAATTTTTTTAAACGGAATGTCCCATTTTTTTATTTTATTTTCGGATTCTATGGAACATTTTAATCACATTTCATGTATCATAATCTACATATGTCTAAATTAAGTTGTATAAAAAATCAATTTTATTAAAAAAAGGCTTTAAATTTAAATAATAAATGTCTAGATGACAAAATTATGTAATATTAATTTAAAAATTGTTGAAATTGATCACCAGCAACATCCTGACGATATTCTAGACGATCATCAAATTCTTGCAAAACATTGTGCACTGCTTGAGCTTTTATTAATCTAGTTTCCTGTCTTATTCCGTCTTTAAAGTTATCAATATTGTTGAGGCTGTTAACATACGCTGTAGATTTTAGGTAACCCCACAGATAATAATCTAACGGGGTTAAATCAGGGGATCTGGCAGGGCATTCTATCGGACCCTGTCTACCAATCCACCTACCAGGGAAAGCGCAGAAAATAGGTGCAATCTAAACAAAATCCTAAGAATAGGCAACGAAAAATTAATAGAAAGTAATTTAATGTTTGTTTAGTTGCGAAATAGTAATATAAAAAAATAAAAAGTTGCAGTTACACCAATTTCCCCTGTTATGCTTTGCTTGTCACACATGTTTCAGGAGTTTGACCAACCTTTTTTTGCGCTTTCTGAAATATTTTTTTTTACCCAAAATTTGTCAAACTTAGCACTAGGTACCCTTCATATCCGAACGCAGTTCTTATTAAGAATTAAACAAACTCAAATCTACTGAAAGCGTTAACATTAATAACGTTGTTACGTCTTACATATTTTACGTCATTTTGACGTTGATTCACTATCAGAAGTAAACATTTGTTCTATTAAAAGTAACTTTTTAATTTGTGAAATGGTACGATTAAGTGAAAGAGAACGCATAGAAATATTAATGATGATTGGCTATGGAGATATGCGTACCCAAAACGAAGTTTGTGAACAGTTTAACAATAAATACAATCAACTGTAATTAAATTTAAAAAAATATAGGAATTTGGGGTATGTGAGAGATAATTATGAAAACGGCCGGCCCAGTATCTTTACTAGTTAGTTACTATCAGTTGAATAAAACAGCCATAAAGCTAGTCGCACTATTGCTACTGAAAACAATATTAGTAAAGGATCTGTACTGAAATATTTACATAAAAATAAATGGCATCCTTATAAGTTAAGTTAAGTTAGTTTAGGAGCTTAATGAGGACGATAGTAGAATGCAAAATTGTCGATATTGGGCTACAGAAAACCCGCACTGGATAATGAATTGCCACACACAATACCCCCAAAAAGCAAATGTATTGGCTGGGATTATTGGAAACAGAATTTTGGGTCCCTTCTTCTTTGAAGATACGTCAACTGGATAATGATCTAGAATTTTTAACATTGGATTTGATATTTGCGCTTGCTGTATTGTTTCCAAATCCAGTAGAACTCGATATTCCCAATGATACTTTATGGTAACAACAGGATGGAGCATCAGCCCATTATACTCGCCCAGTTCGTGAATATTTAGGTACTGTTTTCCCTGGTAGGTAGATTGGTGGTCCGATACAATGGCCAGTCAGATCCCTTGATTTGACCCCGCTAGATTATTATCGATGGGGCTACGTAAAATCTACAGTGTGTGTTAACAGACCCAACAATATTGACCTTAAAGGCCGAATAAGATAGGAAATTAGATTGATAGAAGCTCAAGTAGTTCACAATGTTTTGTAAGAATTTGAAGTTCGCCTAGGATATTGTCATGATGTTGATGGTGATCAAATTCCACAACTTTTAAAATAACATTACATAATTTTTTCATCTAGACATTATTTAAGGTTACTCCTTTTTTTATGAAATTCATTTTTTATACAGCTTAATTTAGACATATGTAGATTATGATACATGAAATGTAATCAAAATTTTCCGTAGAATCCGAAAATAAAATGACAAATGGGATATTCCATTTAAAAAATTAAATTAACTGTCATAACTTGCTTTTGGGTCACCTTGTATACATGAAATTATAATAATCACTGTATATAGGCAAATAACACAAAAACAAATGCCCTTGGAAATTGCCAGCACTCGAAAGGCAAAATCACCAGTCCTTATCCTAAATAATTTCTTACTTAATTTTTATTTTATTTTATTTTAATTTTGTCTTATTTGTTATCAGTAGTGGTGTAAAGTAACTAAGTATTCCTTAGGAAGTAAGCGTTACTAAGCGATAAATATGTAGCAGTTTCATTTCTTTCACGTTTTCGTTAATTTCCCAGTTCAAGAATAACTCGATTGCAATTTAATTTAAATTGCAATTTACCGACTTCTAGTGAAAACCCGATCTTTTTTGCTTTGGATATTTGTACTTACTTGAGGCGGGTCGGCATCGGCGTTTTATGATATGACTGAGTTTTGTTTTTTATGGTTATTATTGGATACTTTTTTCGAGCGTGTTTTATATCACTCGTAAAAGGGAAGTATTGCAATCTTGATAAAATCACGTGTTAAATGGAATACTATCAAAAACAAACGTATTCAAATAAATTAATTTGATTGACTTATCTGACAAACTAAAAAGGGAATAAAGACAAAAATCAATCAAACCATTGTCATGGAGAAATCGTCTAAAAAAACAATCATATCCAAAATTCTTTCTAAATGTTGTTCTTTTTCTTTATTATAAATGAAAAGCCAAAAAAAGAGATAAGATTCTTGATATAAGGGGTCCTGGAGAAAAAAAACTTGATATAGAACATATGTTTGGGGCTATACAGTCTACCAACAAACTTTGTCTAAAAATCTTATGCAGACCGCCCGTGTACCCGATTATTTAAAAAAAAACATATGACTAAGACCGAGATTTGGTGTCTGTTTACCGTTTAATTTAAGAAACATGTCACTTAAAGAAAAATAGATGACTTACTAAAATTTTATAGTAATTTTAGCTGGTGAAATCGCAATGGCTGAAAACTATAAACAAATGGACCTCAGTCCCAGACAACGCTTGAAATGGTCGGTCCGCAAAAAAAGATGAAGTATTGTAACCACAAGACACCTGTTTCTGCCTTTTTAGGATTCTTCAGCGTAGCGGTATAACCAAGTTGAGAGATGTAAGAAACTTGGAGGAACATCATAAAAAACAAACGTGGACTGACTGGCAGGAGCCAGCCACATATTTAATTAAATAAATATAAATACGTCAAAAACCGATGGAGTTAGACGACGTAAACAAGGGTAACTTTTCTATGAAAAGTTCAAAGTTTTTTTCAGATTTTCATCATGTTTTAACCATAAATCTACAGATCAAACAATATATTTTGATTTACCTAAATAATACGATGAAACTAGCGCCTTCTACATTAATTCGTAATGTTCATGCCAAAAAAACCTAAAATTACGAATTTTGACATTTATACTATGAATACTTTCTCAATTATTGGGAAATTTCAGAATAAAATTTAAACTTTGAACGCCGTGTATCTCAGAAACCAGCGTCATTGGTATAAGGCATGTTACGCTCAATCATAATATTTTGGTGTCTAGTATCTCCAGTTTAAAGATTGCCCATTCTTTATGGACTACCCTGTATATAGAACTAATAATTCTATTTGAGAAATGAAACTCGTGAACTCTATACTACGTAACAACAACGACAAAATGTGCTTAGGTGTCGTCTCTTCTTACATTTTTCTTTTTGAACTACAACTACGCGTGGCTCTTAAAAGTTATGGTGACCAAAAATACCATTATGTATAAATTCGTCTGTTCAGCAATTTATTTTTCGCGCGAGTAGAACTATAAATACAGTAAAACTTCGATAATCCAGGCAGATATTGTTGACAGCTTTGCATGTTTCACATTTTCTATATTTCCATCATCCTCTGATTCAGAAGATTCTTTTATGTTTTGAATGTGGCTCTTTATTGCATCTTGGATAAGCTTCTCTTTAGTATGGTAAACTCTTCTTCTTTAGTAATGTCCTCGCGGTTCAAGATATTTTCTGGATCAATAACTCTTAATGATTCGGTAATTGTTTTTTAATCTTTTAAGTTATTGGGCCAAGTTTCTTTTGCAGCTCTTTTAAATTGTACTGCTTCAACAAGATTAGAACTTTTTCACCTTCATGTAAAATGAAATGATTAAGAAGGCGTTTCCTATATGACACCTTTATATTCTTAATTAAGTTTTGATCCATTGGCTGGACAACTGCGGTACAATTTGGTGGCAAAAACATAATCCTGAAATTTGGATCAGTGTTAATGTCTTTCATAGATCGATGTGATGGTGTATTGTCTATCAACAGCAGAGCTTTATGGGGTTTGATAACCCTAGTTAAAAATTTCTTGTTGATCTCAGAAATGAAAGATGTTTTGAACCAAATGCTCGTGGATTCGCCGTTTTTCCCAAAACTAACGGTGGTAACTTATGCGATCATGTTGCGTTACAGCATAAATGTTAAACGGTCTTTTGATATTTCCTGACCTGGTGCTGATTTTTCGTCTTGATGAACCCAAGTGGTATCAGGGAGAGCTCTCAAAAAAATTGCTGATTCATCAGCATTGTATATTTGTTCACAGCTTAATTCTATCTCTTCAACAATAATTGATCTAAGTTTTTCCTGAAATGGTATTATGGCGGCAATCGCTGGATAGTTTTTCAGCACACACCTTCAAATAACGAATTCAGTGTCTTAACTTCAATTTATATAGCCATCCAGAACTTGCTAAATAGTCCTTTTTTCCTGTTATTTGTTGATAAAACTGTATAGCTTCTGTTCGTAACATTTCTGACGAAATGGGTAAATGGGCGTTGCGTTGCTGTAGAAACAAGTTATACAATGCAACTTCAACTTCTGGATACTCTGCTCGCCTAATAACTTTCTTTTTGCCTGCAAATAGACTTAATTTAATTAAAGAATAAATGCGTAAGAAATGTGAATTCCTACCTGCTCCTTAAAGTGATTTTGGTATAAAGGTTTATTTTATCGTTATTCTTCTTTATCTTAAACACTGTAGACTTTGGAACAACAAACTTTTCTGCAACTTAACGCGTACTTTTTCCTGCTTCAAGGTAATCTAATGTTTTAGATCTTTCTGCGAGTGTAAGTGGTCTTTTGCTTGAATCAATTATGCTTGCAAGAAAAAGAAATGGAGACTGACAAAGTGCGGGACACGAACACGAATAGTCTTAAGCAAGCGTAAGTAAAATTTGTGTACGTAAATAAATTTTATGTTATTTTGTTTGTTGTAATAGTTTGCCGCTTCACCTATAAAGTGCCCCAGCTAAGTGGTATATAAATGCGTTGCGTTGAATTTGAATTATTATTTCGAAGTAACGATGGCGAGCAAAAGAGGAAAAACAATTCGAAGCGGTGCACGTGAAGTTATTGCGAGCGTTATAGAGGCCTGTACTAGAGAAGCTGAAAATAATATGTAGTTTGACTATTCCAATTCAAAATCGAACAGAAGGCGCTGCATTTTACACTGGCGTTTTGGAAATTAGTGTAAGAAAAATTCAAAGAGAGAAAACATAATGATCGCTCATGTTCTACTTCACCTTTAAAATCTCCTGGTAAAAAAAGATACCGATTATCATACAAAGATAAAATTGACGATGGTGATTTTCAAGTAATTCTGCGAACAATAGAGAATTTTTATATAAACTTGAAGAAGGTTCCGACCTGCAAACCCCTATTTCGTGCTGTAAAGAACAAAATAGATTTTCCGTGCGGGTATAAAACCTTAAATCGGCTTTTACGATCAAATGTTTTTTTTTTGGCGCAAGTGCCAAAATAAACGAAAATTGCTCATTGGCAGACCAAATATTTTTCACTGGCGGGTGAAATATCTATCAACTGTAAGGCAATATAGGCAAGAAGGACGATATATTCTGTATCTAGACAAAACCTGAGTAGATAATGATATGACAGTGAACAAATGCTGGCAAAGTGAAAGTGTTACAAGTGTGGTTCAGGGAATCCGCTCTAGTAGTCGCTTTGTTATAGTTCATGCTGGTTCAGAAGTCGGATTTGTTCCAGGTGCTGCTTTAGTTTTTCGCTCGGGACTAACAATTGGAGACTATCATGGATAGATGAATAGAGATAATTTTGAAAAGGGGTTGCCCGAAAAGCTTCTACCACCTAACGTTCCTCCCAAATCAGTGGTGGTAATGGATAATGCGTCTTATCATTTTCACGTAGAAGATGAAGTGCCAATTAAATACTCTACAAAAGCTCATATGATATCGTGGCTTAAATCGAACAATCTTGTATGTGATCTAACATGGAGAAAATATCAATTATATGAAGTAATATCAGCCAACAAGAGAGAAAAAAAAAGTATAAAATTGACGGTCTAGAGAAAAAAAGTATAAAATTGACGGTCTTTTACGTAACCTTGGTCATACACCTTTAAGGCTGCCTCCATACATGTGTAAACCCCTACTGTATTAAACTTGCACGGGCAGGAGTAAAAAAATATATTCGAGAGCGCAACACTGGTGAACTTTCAATTAAAGATTTAAATAAAGTAACATTAGAAGCGATTGACTCAATATCGGCTGAAAATTGGAAATCGTATGTTAAACATGTTCTTTCTATTGAAGATAAATACTGGGAAGTAGATGGAAAATTGAAACGGTTATTGATGATTTAGTTATCACACTAAGATCTTCAAGTAGTGACGACGAAAGCTCATCATTTTCAGAGAAAGACAACGACTTAGAAGGAATCGAACCATTAGAATCACAGCCGTCAACCTCAAAAATGGCTTAGATTTTTTTCATATATTTTGTAAAATTGTTCATAAAGTAGCTGTCAATAAACTGCTTAATATGAACCTAAAAGTCTTAACTTTAGAGATACAGGGTTTTAAAAAAACGTTTTTTTATGCTAATTCTGATGGTATTATAGATAAATAACTGTGTGAAATTTGATACACGTCTTTTATGCATAAAAGGGCATTTTTTATTAATAATCAATTTTTAAATTTCTAGCAGTTGCGTGCATATGTAATTAACTTGGGTAAATCCGTATGCTCGTTAATGCATAGAAGACGGGTATCAAATTTCATGCAGTTATCTACTATAGCATCAGAATTGGGATGAAAAAAAATTTTTTCTTTTTAAACTTTACCATCCTGTATCTCAAAAGTTAAGACTTTTAGGACATAAAAACACCCTCTTTAACATCAGCACTCAATTAGAAAACGCCCTGTATAGTACTTCACAATGACGGCCCCCGTATAAAGTAATATGACAAACGTAGACAGACGGCCACTTTTGGCATACACAAGTAGCCCAAAGTCGAACTGCATAAATAAAAATTTTAATAAATCTCGTTCACTGAATCTGATGCTGGCTGCCCTTGTAAAATCTGGAGTTGTAAATCGTGTATCACTATACTGGGTGGTCCAATAATAGTGGACGTAGGCAGTAGCCCGGGAACCGTTAATGACAGAACTCAAGAAAAAATATATTTATAGGTAAATCGATCAAGAAAAATCAAAATTAAATCATTTTAAAATTTGAAAGTTCGCCGTTTTGGCAACGCAAAAGAGATATAGAAGTGCGGTACACGAAAGAAAACAGACAAATATAGATAAAGGTTCATTAAGCATAGTTACATTTTTTAATTATCTGTGCGTATAGTCAAAAAGGAGTGCCATATTATTTAAAGAACGACGGGACACCACTAGTTTAGAGAGATTTCTTGGCCGACCTTCCTAAACCGATTGACTCCGCCCTGTTTTCTTTCGTGTCCCTCACTTTAGACGCCTCGTTCCTAAACGCAACATAAACGTTTCTGCTTATTCAGATAAGAAAAATTCAATTTTTTATATGTATGTACATATGTGTATTGTATAAAATATGTTCGTACTCGAATTACAGAGTTAAAATATTCAAAATACCCCAATAACAGCAGTGTCCGGATTACTGGAATGCCCGGACTAGCGAAGTTGTACTGTACAAATAAATTAATATCTTCCACGAAATACTTACTGGCCATACACATACATAATAAATTAGAACGTAGTAAACAGGCAACTAATAAATCTTTGAGATGTCAGCGCCTAGGTAACTGGATATAATAAAAGAAATCAAGGAAATTGAGGCCGCACTAATAAATCTTGTCGAAGGAGAAAGATAAGGGATGTGCCGTAATCAGCATTTAAACGCGAAAGAAAGAAGTCCGTGCTTTCAGAAGAAAATAGAAATTACCTTTTGGGGTTTGTTCCTTTCTGAGTTATATGTAATATTTCATGCGATCAGGCGGCTTTTGTTACAACATTTTTATCAGGGCCGTATCCATTTGTTATAGTCTGTCTCAGAAATGTATAGAGTAATAAAACATCATTAAGTATGCAAAAGGCCTACAGGGTGACCCGCCAATGATTTAAGCCAACTCTATTGGTATGGATCTCAATGCAAAATTCCTTCTTTTCATCAAGTGCAGGTAGTACCACCCAGTTTTGGGTCGATTTATGTTTTACCTATTGTTATCTGATCATAAACACTGAAAATAGTAAGTTAAAGGCAGGCGGTTAGAAATAGAAAGAATTTAAATCTAAGGAAATTTTATTTTAATAAAATAGATAAAATAAATATTAATAAATATTATTAGACAACAATTTTTGTATAATAGGTTACATTCTTCGCCATCTGAGGAATTGTCATCACCTCTTGGCTTAATAAAGTTTGCAATGATATAGCGGTAAGCGCAGCTCAGTTACATTATATTTTTCTGCTATATCTTCCACTTCATATAAAACGACTTTTGTGTAAATTTGCTGTGGCTAGTAGTTCTCTCTATATCAAATTGGGTTCAAACTCTGTGCCTTTGGTAGTTAGCTAGTTAAACATTTCTTGTCTTCTCAACGATGAAGTTGGTGTCTACTGTCTTCTCTATGCGCCGTGAGTGATAGCTTGCCTTATCCATAACCACTACCGAATCAGTCGAAAGATATTTTAACATTTCACGAAAATAGTCTTCGAAAACATCCGAATTCGTGATAATCTCCCATCCGGTACGACTGAGAAGTTGGCAAAGCATCCAATGAGTGCAATTATTAGTTTCTTCCCTTTTCCAGAAGGCAGTTTAACACCCTATAACAGGCCTTCGATGACAGTGTGGCGGGCAATTTCTTTCTTTTGCTCCCTGCGGTACTTTTTTTTACTTCCCAAGTATTTTCGTCGCCAGCAAACAATTTCATCACTTTCCAGTAAAAGTGATTTTCGGGTATGCTTTTCCCAGACAAAACATTACGTGTAATCATATCCTCTGCATAAAATCCGGAAGATGAATTAGATAGACCTATGATATTTTCATATGAAAAAAGAGGAAAAACATATAAATACCAGCAGTTGCAAAAATCTTTGAGCGATGTCACTTCAAAGTTAGATTGACAAGTCAGTGACAAAATGAGTAATAAAAAACAATTTTCGGTTTTTTTGCATCCACATGCGAAAAAAATGGTATTAAATCTAATAAAATATTAGGAAAATGAAAATTCACCGGCCAATAGCCAGGAGACAGTAGCAAAAGCTCTGGGAATCGGTATAAGGACTGTGCAGAAAATTGTGCATGAGAAAAAAGTTTAATTTACTACCAAAGAAGATTAAGAAATGTACACAAAAAAAGCCAAAGGCAGAAGACTTAAGTGACAATGTAATAATGGAGGTTCGTAATGCAATTTACGATTTATATACATCAAAAACTAATATAACCCTTCAAGTTTTAAAAGAAGCTTTAAAAAATCGAGGCATATTGGAAATTGGACTAAAATCGTTGTCAAAATTAATAAAAATGTTGGGTTTTCGATATAAAAAGGACTCTAATCGAAGATTTTTATGCGAGTTGCCACATATAGCAAGTCACTGTATCCAGTTTTTAAAGAAATACACGGAAAATGTTAATTCAAAATTTCAGCAGCAGCAAATCAAGCAGGACGAGTCTGTAAAAAGTGTCAAGATAAAAAAAGGAATGTGGGACCGGAAAACGGTTCATCATTTTGCATGCATGTTCTTCAACAGGATTTCTCCCAGGTGCAAGTTTACTGTTTTCTTCAACAGCCAAAATTATGAACTACTATGATAATATGAACGGTGAACTGTTCGAAAAGTGGTTAAAAGAACAACTGATTCCAAATTTAGATGCTCCATCTTTAATCATTCAGGACAATGCATCTTATCATTCAAGAATTTTAAATAAACCACCTGCTTTATCCTGGAAGAAAAGTGATATTTATGATAAATGAAACAAAAACAAAATCATTTACCCAATATGCTGAAACTAGAACTTCTTTTAGTGGTAAAATCTATTAAAAAACCAACAATATATGCCGTAGATGAAATATTATGGAAAATGGACATGAGGTTTTACGACTGCCGCCATACCATTGCCAGTTTAACGCAATAGAATTAATATGGGCTGGGGCAAAATCATATTACGAAAAACACGTGAACGATGGTCTTGCATCAGATGAAGTGCAAATTGTTTGGCAAGATTCATTAAATTATATTTCCCCGGAGTACTGGAAGAAATATGTGGAACATACGGAGAAATTAATCGAGTAGAATCGAGAACGAGTTCTAGATGTACCAATGATCATTGCGCCATTTGAGGACGACTCAGAAGATGAAGACTTTTTAAGTGATGATGATATTTTTTAGTCTATAATATTAAAAAGTTTCTGAAGGATTATGTTAGTCTTTGACGTGTATAAATCATAAATTGCATTATAAATATCCGTTTTTGCATTGTAATTTAAGTCTTTTGCCTTTGAATTTTTTCGTGAACATTTCTTAACCTTCTTCGGAGGTAAATTATGTTTTTTTTATGCACAAGTTTCTTTCTGTACATTCCTTATACCGATTCTCAGGCTTTTGCCACTGTCTCCTCGATATTAGCCAGTGAATTTTAATTTAAATTTTTTTTATTAGATTTGACACCATTTTTTTGCTTACATTTGAAGTACATTTGTAATTTTGTAGGCAATAAATAAATAATTATACAATACTTGTTCCAATTTTAAAGCGTGTTTAAATTTTTTTATTAATTATAAGACAAAATTTGATATATAAAAATCAGTAAAATCGCTTTACCAGAAACTCGGAACTAACAAAAAATGCAGGCTATATATATATATATATATATATATATAGCCTGTGTTTTTCGCATGCATGTCCATTAATTTTAAACTGAAATTTAAAGAAATCGGATAAGTAGTTTTTTAGCTATGCCGCGAACAGACAGACTGATGGACAGACATACCTACAGACAGACGGAATTGAGAAATCATGTTTTCCGGCATCAAGGGACACTTAAACGCAAAGATCTGAAAAAATCTCACGAGGGAAGTATTAACTAATTATCTTGTGTTTTTAACAAAAGTGTATAATATTTCTGCAAAATAAAAATTTTTTGTTATCACAATAAAAAAAAAACAAGTTTTCTTTGCACAGGGATGGCCCGTATTTAAATAAATGACACTGTATAAGTGGTTAGATTTTTAAGTCAAAGCGGGGCTCATAATTTTTGGTGATTGATAAGAAAATCTCACTTCCATTAAGTGGCTGTATAAACAGAACATATCCACGGATTCGAACCGCCTTCCGACTTTATTAAGGCGCTTGCATTTTATGTATTTTTGTTTTTGCCAATTTTAACCAATTACATATTTAGCGAATTTTCTTATTTAGTCCCTTGGCATTTAATATATAAAATAATATTAAGTGGCTATCTTAATAATATTGTGTAATACAATTAAAAAAAACTATTTTCTTTCTCCCTGTATATATGTAAATAGCCCATCGAGATTTGATAGCTCGATAAAAGAATCACACAACATTTTGGTATTCACTGTGTTTTCGGATTTGATTCATAATATTGGTGACCTTTGGACCCGCACGATAAGACCGCATTCGACTATAGTTTATTGATATATCACACTTAATGCTTGCACAAAATTTAAAATTGATAGAAATATAGAGTTTTTCAAGCTGATATTTTAACTAGTTTATTAGGCCGCCATTTTGAAGTCCAACCAAAACGTTATTAGTTCATTTCTATGTCACATTTGTTTTTTGTGCCAAATTTGTAGTGATTTCGATAATATTATTAGTTTCTAAGTGATAATTTTTTAACATTTTACCAGGCAGGCATATTTACCAAAATATTACCAAGTCATCCCCATTCGACCTTTTTTTTTACCAAAAATAATTAAATTGGGGTTTACTATACATAAGCATATCGCTATTAGCCTTTGAGGCTTTATCAGCACGTCTTTTTTCCCTAAATTGCATGTCAAGCATATTGACAAACCTTTTGAAGCAGATAATTTATATAATTTTTTTTTCTTTAAAGTTCGGTATGCTGATGAAGTTCCGAAAGCTGAAAGTTTATAAAAATTGAAGGTTTTAATTATTTTTTTTTTTTTACTTAAATACACTTTTCTTGCTGTTGTGTATCTAAAAAGTTCGTGGTGAAATTATTCTACACCTTGAAATATGGAATTTTAAACTATTCTGCATTTAAAGTATATTTATATATTCTATAGGTTGCGAAAAAATAACCAAAAAGGCCCTTTAAAGCAAGTTTTTACACAACAAAATAGCCCTTTAGTTAAATTATTAAGTAACTTGATGACAGGAGCCTTATCACATTAGATTTGTAGCTTAAACATGACTAGTAACATATTCTTGAAACATCTGTAGGTGATGCAAATCTTTGTTCCCCAGATATGTTTTGTAATGGTCTGTAGCAGTATCGTATGTTTGTAAAATCCATAGGTGATGCAGCTTTTCGATCCCGATTGATATGATTTTCTTAACAATATAAACTTCTGGTTATCATATCAGGACTGTATCATAAAATCCGTAGGTGATGCAGCTCTTCGTTTATGAAATATGAAATTTTTAAAAATATATCGTACCATTTTAAATCCTTATTCCCCTGAATCTGGTTATCTTCATAGGAGTGTATCTTAAACATGACTAGTAAGATATGCTTTAAGATCTGTAGGTGATGCACCTTTTCTTTCTCGAAGTATGCAGTTTTTAATAATATAAAGCTCTACCTAGTTGATTATCACCCTTAAACAAAATAAAAGTTATCATTTAGCTTTAATCATTTTAAGCTTGCCCACATACCATTCTTATCATCCGACAACGGTTCAGTTACTGAAAAACATAAGTTTAATAATGTATATTAATTACATATGATTGCCGCTTCAGTAAACTTGTGTAATAATATTAATAATAAATGGGTCTTACTGATTATAAAATGGCAAATTACAAAATGTTTATAAAATGATATAGGAGACGAAGTCTAGCTTCTACTTAATCTCTAGAATATTTTTACTTAGTTTAAATTTAAAAAATATGAAAAATACTGTATATTAAGGGGATAAGTGCTTTTTACAAATCGATTTAAATACTTTGATTTTAACATTACTTGATGCTAATATAACTATTTTTACATTTTTTCATAAAAATACGCATACTAGTACAAAACATATGATGAAGAAAAAGAAAATGGGGCATTCGTATTTTAGGTTCTGAGACCTTAGTTTCTAAGTAAATGAGTGAATAAAGAAGGAGGAATAGTCCATGATAGAAAGAAAGATTAAGGAATGAAGTTATACTTTCTAGGAAATAAGCATTTCTTTAAGTTTTCGACGAAATACGTTAAGAATAGAAAGTTTCAATCCTCTGTTAAGGGGTTATAGATTGACGGTACATTATAAGAAAATGGTCTTTTGAATAGAGTTGTACGAAATCTAGGAAATCTGGTTTGTTGTTTTGGTTTGAATTTCTTATATTTATATTATGAATTTGATAACGGAAGCTTATTTTTTCGTGCAGATATGAAAGGATTTTAGTGTAATAATTTATATACAAGCACAAAAAAATGATACCTGTAACCACATTCATACACTTCAATTATTTACGTTTATGCGAAGTGTGATCATATTTTAGCATCCTAAAACGGAACTGTGTATATCTACATAAACGGGACTGGATAATTCGTTGCACAGCAAAGGAAACGTTGCTGTAATTTCGTTGATAACTTCAAACCTATCTCTGGTATACTTTGTAATCAGCAAAAGGGAACACATTTAATGGAACAATAAAATAAAGACTGTTTCACTTTTTTGGTCTACCTATAAACCATTACTTTCACACAGTTTGTCAACATTTGTGCAAAAATTGTTTAAACAATCCTAGAATATTTTTAGTACTAAAAAATAAATAAATTAAAGGGATGAATATTACACGCAATTAACTGGTATTTTTTTTATAAAAAAAAAGTTCAAATTAAACTTCATATTAATTAATTTCGTTGGAAAGTTGAAACAGAGAATAATTTATTGTTTTCCTATAGAACAACATATTCCATGCACAACCGCATTTCTGGTATAGCTGCACTTGTACCTAAATAAATCATTTAGGCGAGTTAACAATAGCGTAAACTGTTAGAAAAGGAAATGCAAAACATTCCCGTTGCGAAGACGGAAATTAATCAGAAGGATGGGAAATCTGCTTTTCGCACAAGGTTCATCTGCTATTATTGCAAAATAGAGAGAAATAATCTCTATCCGTAAAACTCTCAAAAATATTTTTCGTTTTTATCGTATGACATATATACTTTCCACCCGGAACAGAGGAGTAAAAAAACAAAATTTACATTTTTTCAAATTTATTAATTATCATAAATATCAGCATTGTTACACAAGTGATTGTAAGTAAAGTAACATTTACGACCCAGCAATAAAAAAATAAACAATTCAAAAACAAAAAATTGGCTGTTAACATATAATACAATAATACAACGTGTAACAAAAGTAAGAAAACGGCGAAATACCGCTACGGTACCGCTTACCTGAATTTACTGAAAATATATACTCTTAGGTATGAAATTATTCCGAATCCTTAGACTATAAAACAAAGGATAGACCAACATTTATAATAATAAATGGTTTCAAAAGTTGGATCTATTATTGTTTTCCGCGTGCCATGGGTGCGAGAGAAAACATATATCTTCCTCTGCGTCGCGGGTTCCAAAAATGGCAACCCTGTTGGCTCTCACTATAGACTGAACCAGCGGCGGCTCGTTTCTCTTTAATTTAATATATGTTTATTGCAAGCAATTTAATGTGATTTTGCCAATTTTAAGTGTCTGTCTGACGCATAGTTAGAAATTCGGACTGGGGGGTTGTTTAAGATCAAAAAGCGAGTGACATAAATATTTTGCAGTTCCGTTTCACTTTCCTTGTAAGAGGAAAGTATTGTAATCGTATAGAAATCACTTCCTCCGAGATTTTTGCAGATTTTCACGTTTCAGGGATGTTGAAATTTTCAAATCCGTCGGTCTGTCTGCTGTTTGCGGCATAGCTAGATAACTACTTATCCGATTGACTTGAAATGTTGGTAAAAAATTCATATATCAAACCATATGGGGATGACACGGTAATATTTTTGTAAAAATCCAATATAACAGAACCAAATAGCGGCCTAAGAAAATATTTTAAAAAATATTACTAAAAAACTAGTAATCCAATTTACCTCAAATTTTGCCCAAAAATAGGGAATAACTTGGTAAAATTTTGGTGAGGAGCCTTTATGACTAAACAAAATAGCGGCCTAATTAAATGCTTAAAAAACTATTCATCCAATTAAGTTGAAATCTTACACAAACATCAAGTGTGAAAAAGGGATGAACCTGTATAACTTGGTATATAGCGAAACAAAATGGCGGCATAATTTAATGTTTAAAAAGTCAGTAAAATTCCATTTACTACAAAAGAAAATCTTGTTTTATCTTGATATATATCTTTATATATTATATATTTTTTTATAGATAAGTAATTATAACATAATATAGATAAAAAAAACAAAAATTTAAAAATATGTATATTTTTATGTTCGTAATTATGTAGGTATGTATGTATGTGTGTACCTATGTATGTATATACGTATTTATGTATGTTAGAAATATAAATTTTAGAAAATCAGGGCATTGTTCTTTGGTCGGAATATCCCTCACAACAAACTCCACCATTGTATTTTTAATTTCTTATAACATAAGACTTATGTACTTAGGTTCAAAAATAAGTCCTTTTAACAAAACCTTCCTAGTAATAAAAAAAGTGACACATATTGACATTTATACAATGTGTTAATTTATTACAAAATAACTATATGAATACATAAACTATGTTATATGTGTGGGTGGTGTTTCGGGTCAAAGGAAATTTACCAATCTTCTAAATAATACTGTATAAATGTTAAAATCTTTTTATACTCTTTCATGAATTTTCAATTAGTTTAGTGCTAAATATTGCAACCAGTTGTTGATTTGGGTGACAGAAAAATAATAATAGTTTTAACAGGAACTGAACAGGTACGTATACTACGTATACTACGAGTATATACCATTGACACCTGTCGACCGAAATTCTTTTAAATATGAAATTAAAGTTTTAAAAACAGCATTTGGAGAGGTAGTATGTATTTTAGTGTTTACATTATGTAAAACCCAACCCAAAGTTGGCAAGATATTTGATTTTGTTCAATTAGCATTCATTTTATTCTTGTTTTCCATGCCAATTAACATACTCGAATGGCTTAAATATACGGTTCGGACACCACTGATGTCTAACCTTAATTACGTCAAGACTTACTTGTGATTTGATACTTCCGGACTTTAATAGTCTGTATTTCCACACACACTTCCTCACCATAGTTTTTCATTTATTGAAGTTCTACAATAAAATTTCCTCTGACCCCAGTCTACTTCAGTCTGATATTGAAAAGCTCGTCAAATGGTGCCACACTAATTATATCTGCGTCTTAACATCTCTAAATATATAGGGCTTCATTTTCATAAAGGTATTAATCCCATACATTTAACCTGTTTACTAGATGATATTGATCTTGAGGTTGTTACGTCTTTCAGTGACATGGGCTTTATTTTTGATAAAAATTTAACTTTCAATCCTACCAAAGCAATTGCGTGTCTTTATAACTCATTCGTTAGGAGCATTTTAGAATACTGTTCAGCAATATGGAGTCCATCATATCTGTGTCACATCAACTGAATCAAAAGAGGACAAAATAGATTTGAAAAATATCTCTTATTTAAATTTAAGTTTCCATATCAAGGTCTGTTGTATAATACTAGAGCTCTTCTCTGTGGCCTGGAAACTCTTGAGTTTCGAAGAAACAAGGCACTTCTTGTTTTTCTACACAATTTAGTCAACGGAGGGATTGACTGTGAAATATTGCTGGAGTCTGTTTCACTTTTTCGTTTCGAAGAAAGTAAGCACTTCTTGTTTTTCTACACAATTTAGTCAATGGAGGGATTGACTGTGAAATATTGCTGGAGTCTGTTTCATTTTTGATTCCTGTTAGCAGAACAAGACAATCTCCACTATCTTTAGAAAGACACCACTGTACAAATTATGGGGTTAGTGCATTTGGTAATTGACTAGTGTGCAATTACAATTGTGACTGTACAATATGACATTTTCAGACTCAACACTTGAAAGTTAAAAAAACTAGTTACTTCTGTAATTATTCATGTTTTGTGTTACTTCTGTATTTGGAAATCTTTACTTTTTAAATGATACCAACTACAAACAAATTAATCATGGGAATCAGTTTGATTATGATGTCAAAGACCTTGACTACGATATTAATGGGGAGATTAATAACAGTGATTGCGATGAATCTAAACTAAAAGTTTTTAAGTAATTCAAATTTAAGAAGAATTAAGAAATACACAGAACTTACAAGATCATTAAAAAATTAAAAAAAAATACATAAACAACAACCATCGAACGCGTTACCAAAAATGACAACATTGTAGTGTCTGTTTTGTAATTAAATGGACGTAAATTAGGCATAGCGTCCTTACCAGTTCTATTTGGCAATATTTTCATTATTGCATTTTTGTAACTTTTTAAAGACTTTAGTTAACTACTTAATAATTAAACAATGTTTTATAGTATAAGGTTAATTATTATGTGTAGTTTTTTGATATACATATAATTGTGTTATGAAAATATGTAAACATATTGGAGTAATTCGATAAAACTTGGCTTAGAATATTTGACAATTTTTAAAACGTGACAACAACATACACGTATCGATGTAGGGGAGAGGGAAAATATTAAGTCTATAATCCCGTATTAAATGTAAATAGTTGAGTCTCTCTTGTTTTTATAGTCTAAGGCCGATTGCAATGGTAATTTCCGCATTGCTGTCAAGTTAGCCGTATTCCTGTTATTAAAGGAAATTTATTTTTTTAATGAATCACCCTAAGTTCTCAATAATTTTTATTAAGAGTACTTTTTAGAAAAATCAATAATTTTTGCAAAAATAGGGGTCAAATATCCATAACTTAATGTATTACCTTTTATTAAAATACCTACAGAAAAAAGGTTACCTGATATATTTGGCAATGTCAGTTTTGTTTACAGTAATGGATCGTTTAACTGAAACCTAAAGAATTTGAATATTCTGGTTATGGGGATAGAATACGAAACCTGCGAAATGTTTGTCATAGTTTTTATGACAAATATCATATCCTAACAGACATTTAATAACTAAATCTACCGTAAATAAAATTTAAAAAACAAATTGTGAAACTGGAAAGGTAAAAGATCCTGTACGGTATGGCAGACCGAAAGGAACAATAATTCCTTATCTTCTACCAAAACACTAGCAAGCGTCTCAAAGTAGGTTGTAAAAAACAACGGAAACAATACAATACCAAAACCTAACCTAATACAACAAACAATAAATTAATGATACTAAGTAACGTGTTTAAAATGTTGTCCGTTTACTTCTTGACAATAGGCCAAATACTGTGATAAAATACTGAGTACATTAAAAAATGCCAGTCTCCTTGATTTTTCTACATTCGATTTCTCTTCGCTCCTTTAAATCTTCGAGGTCATTGAGCTTAGTTCTATACACAACACTTTTAAGATGTCCCCACAAAAAGTAGTGGAGGGGCGTCAAGTCCGGAGATCGAGGTGGCTACTCTATTGTACCACTACTTCTAACCCACTTTTGTACCGCTACTTCCACTCCATGTTTCAAAAAAAACATTGTCTAGATATTCCCGAACATTCCTGGCAAATGCGGTGGAGCACCATCCTGATGAAACCATATTTCATCATTTGGTGCATCATTACCTAAAAAAATCAAGTTTAAGTACTTAATACAGCAGATAAAGTAAGGAACTTACGGTTTTCCGGAATAACTCCTGCAATAGCTGGGGCAATTTCGGTCCTTAAAAGATCCAAATATCTTTCTCCATTTAATGTGTCTTCTAGGAAGGGACCGATTATTTTTGCACCCTTCATACCACGCCAAATCCAATATCGATAATTATGCCTGTTAAACTTATCCATTCAAAAAGAAAAGTTGCTTCGTCAAAAAAAAATAATTTGACAAAATTTAGATTGCTATTGCAACGATCCATCATGATTTCACAAAATTCCAAGCTCCTATCGTGATCATTCCCAGAGAGTTCTTGCACTAAAGTTATTTTATATTGATGAAACTTTTCGGTTTTTGGAAGTCGGACATGTGTGAGACGTTATTTTGTTTACCTAATCTTCTGGCAGAAAGGTGCGGATTTTCTTTTAAACTAATTAAAACATTCAGTACAGCATCTTTTAACTTTCCATAACCCAGTATAATTAAAATTTTAATTTTTTTTGGGTTTTGTAAATGAGCAAAACTGACATTATCAAACATATCAGGTAACCTTTTGTGTGTAGGTATTTTAATAAAATATTTTCGCAAAAAAGTGCTCTTAGTAAAAATTATTGAGAATTTTATGCAGATTTTAAAAAAAGTAATATAGGGTGTTTCATTTAAAAAAAATTTTTTATAACAAAAAATAGGTAATCTTTCAGGCAGCAATCCGCTATTGGAGCCAGCATAAATTTATACCTAAGTGTACATATTTTCATTAAATTCAAGTAAGCGGTGCCTGAGATATTTCGCCGTTCCCTTACTTATACGTTATTGAACTTTATGTTTTACAATGTAATATTTCTTAAATGGCATCATCTCCTTGTGAGCTAGCAAGCAAAAAATACACAATTCAAAAACAACATAATAATGTTAACATATAATGTAATGAACTTTATGTTCGGGTTTTATGAAATCAGAGCTATTTTCGAATTTTCACTATTGTTACATAATACGCTTCATGTTGCTGGGTTTTACTCAATATTGGCAAAGCAAATCAATTGGATTTCGATTGTTATACATAATGATGTGTTTGCTTGTAAACAATGAAATATGTCAATTGCATACACAGTTCCACAACTGTATTACTAGTATTGTCCATATAATCCAAATGTAAAAAGATATCCTGAACATTACTTTGGATCCTAATGTAATAAATATTGGTGACAGGGAAAGGACCTCTAAAATGTATAGAGCCAGTTAAGGTAACTGTACAGGGTATCCGAATTTCGATGGTTTTGCGGGGTATCTCCCTTATTACTGAATATAGAGGGTTATAGCGGTTTTCGCAACACTGTGCTGTTTTTTTGTGAAACCAAAGAAGCCACAAACAAATTTCCTAGCCCATTTCGTTTTTGAGATACAGGGTGAAATTGAAAATTTTGCGTTTTCAGGTACTCCTCGTATCTCGATGGCCTCGCAACTTACCGAAAAGGTAAAAACTAACATCGATAGAGTTTTTTGCGTAGAATCCAGTAGCGTAGTCAGTTTTTGGTTAGATACTATCGTTTTTGAGGTATAGACTAAAGTTGGGTTTTTTTAAAATGGAATACCATGTATATTTTTTATTATTTGGTTTCCGCTTATATTTATCTTCTCAAAAATATATAACACTTGATATTTATTTCAATCCGGTAGCGACAATAAAGTCATTTTAAAGAAATTTTAATCTGTTTTTCTAGTAGGCCATGAAAATTGTGTTTTAATTTTCTAAATCTAAATTTCCTGTTCCAAAGTTTGTTATAATATCATAATTAAACAATAAATTAATAAACAAAGATACATATCTACTATTTAGTATTGATCCTGGACAACACAACTAACACGAATACTTAGGAAATCTAATAAAAAAATATATATACCTATTATACACTAAAAATGTTTTATTTACAACAAATGACGTTGGATTATTGACAGTTGTGTTGTTTGAAAATACTTACTTATAACTATTTAATTTATCCCTTAGAAATACCCAAGATCTATTTGTTTTGCTTGTTTGTTTTATACAGTGCCAGGAAAATCCGGATGAAGCGTCAGAGATATATCTAATCCGTGACAGGAATAATACTAAGTAAACAAAATAACTTTGCTTCTTAAACCAGTGCTTTTCGGAACTAGTGATAGCCGATGTAGAAGGACTCTCAGAATTTTTGAAAAACAAAAATATAGATAATAATAAAACTTTAGTTTTGTGACTTTTTTTTTCAGAATAATAATATTAATATTTAAAATTATGCCTATCGTTCTTAATAGGTTACAATTGTGTCCAAAATTTGCTTGTAATAAAAAAGCATATTATTGCAGCAAGTCTGTAACATGAAAGACACGATGTCACTAAATTTCCAATAAAATTAATTATAATTAAAATATTTCAAAAGTAGAATAGCAGTTTTGTTGATATGAGATAAGAAAAAACATCTTTTACATCGCACTGTATAATAAAATAATTCAATTTAATTTATTTTGAATATGCCGTTCTATACTCTATATATTTGTAAATAAGCATTTATTCCTTATGGATACCCAGAACGAAGACAACCCGATAAGAGAACATTTTCAAGAATAAAAGTAAATCTGATCAATCACGGATCATTCAAAGTACCGCGACCGAAATCATATTACAAAGAAAATCGGGAAATTGAATAGATTAATGTTTTAGCTGCCGTTGCAATCAATCCGTCAACTTCTTGTCAAAAAGTCGAGGATAAAGTGGGAGTACCTGAGTCAACAGTGCAGACTATTCTGAAAAAATACTATTTCAAACCATATAAATATAAGTTAGTGCACCATTTTCACCCGGGAGATGCACAGAATCGAATAGATTTCTGCAATTGGTACATTTATATGACTAATACCGAAATAAATTTCGAAAGAAGAGTTATATGTTCTGAAGAGGCATATATCTCAAGTGCAGGTATTCTAAATCGACACAATAATAGATACTGATCCAAAGAAAAAGAACACGTTATATTTCCACGCGAACAACAAGGCAGGTTTGGATTTAGCGTGTCCTGCTTTATCCATGGCACAAAAATAAGGTATGTCTTTTATAACGGTAGACTTACTGGAAAGCGATACCTAGAGATACTGGATTTATTAGATAATATTCCTTTGGCACAATTACAAAATATTTTTCTTCAGCAAGACGGTGCCCCGGCTCATAATGCACGGACTGTTAGTACCTTTTTAGAAAATGAATTTCCAGGTCGCTGGATTGGTACAAATGGGGCTGTAAGATGGCCGCCTAGGTCGCCAGATTTATCGGTCCTAGACTTTTTCTTTTTTCTATGAGATATCTTGAAGGCAGCATCTACCAAAGGCAACACCACACGATCGAAGATCTACAAAACGACACAAGAAGAGCCATTAGATATTTACAAGCTCGCCAAATGAATATGCTTAACTCACTAAGTAGAATAAGAAAGATGTGTGATATGTGTATAAGGTATAATGGAGAACAGTTCGAACAGTATCTCTAATTTCTACACCCTGCATAGCCTTTTTTTCTAATTTAGTCAAAAGTAGGTATTTGACAGAATACAATTTTACTGTTAACATTAGAAAAATCATTAAATTATCGTCATATGTATATATTGTTAGTTTATAATATATGTTTTTAGTAGATATCTTAGTGTTTGTGTATTTCCCTAGCGTAAAAATTAAATAGTATGAATCTTTATTAACTGATTTATTGTTTAATAATGATATTATAACAAACTTTGGTACAGATAATTCAGATTTAGAAAATTAACACACAATTTTCATGGCCTACTAGAAAAATAGATTAAAATTTCTTTAATATGACTTAATTGTCGATACCGGATTGAAATAAATATCAAATGTTATATATTTTTGAGAAGCTAAAAATGAGCGGAAACCAAATATTAAAAAATAATATATATCCTAACTTTAGTCTATACCTCAAAAAGATAGTAGCTAACCAAAAACTGACTACGCCACTGGATTCCACGCAAAAAACTCTATCGAAGTTAGTTTTCACCTTTTAGGTAAGTTGCCAGGTCATCGAGATACGAGGGGTACCTAAAAACGCAAAGTTTTCAATTTCACCCTGTATCTCAAAAACGAAGAGGGCTAGGAAAAATTTGTTTGTGACTTCTTTGGTTTCACAAAAAAGTAGCACAGTTCAGTAATAAGGGAGATACTCCGCAAAACCATCGAAATTCGGATACCCTGTACAGAGTAGTCATTTTAACTAATCCACATTGTATCTGCTATAATTTTGTATTTTTCAAGGTATCATAATAATTTTATAAAACACATTCTATAGTTAGTTGCCGAGGGGCGCGCAGATACCAAAATCTTGTACAGGGTGTCCCATTTTGGGTACTTTTGAGGGGTATTTCCGTTATTTTTATAGATAGAAAGATGAGGTTTTCGCGACAGTATGCTACTTTTTCGTGAAACTAAAGATGCTGTTAACAAACTTTTAATAGCCCTTTTAATTTTTAAGATACAGGACTAAATGGAAAATGTTGCATTTTCAGGCACCCCTCGTTTCTCAACTACCGGATAACTTATTGAGAATGTAAAAACTGTTTCTTATATAACTTTTCTCGTAAAACTCAATTTCGCCTTCAAAATTAGTATAGAGGGCCAGGTCAAAAAGTTATCGGACCCTACTTTATTTTTTTAAGTGGAACACCCTGTGTATTTATAGAATATAAAATTTGTCTTTTTTAGTGTGCACTTTTTCTTAGAAGCACGCAAATAAATGTGAATTTTCTGAAATTAAATGTATGATTTAATAGTTGGCTATGGCTATTGTTTATGACAACAAACAAAAATAAATGTCAAATATCTCATCGGTTTCTGGATCGACTTTTGGTTTATAAAGCAATTTAAAAACGTTCCTCTGGTATATTTATTTAATTGATATTTATCAATTTCTTCGAATAATGGCAGCGTATGAAAATTATGAAAAATATGATATACTGGCATGTTTTATGCAGAGTAATGAAAACTCTATTATGGATATGAAAATCTGTATTATCGTTATAAGTTTTTGCTTCTTAGATATCCAGAAAGAGGGCAACCGTTTTTTTGAGATATATGCTCGTTTAAAAACAAATTTAGTTGAGCACGGATCATTTGTTCACCCGTGTCCTAAAACATACAACAAAGAGAACAGAGAAAGAAAAGAGATAGATGTGTTGGGATATATAGAAAACACCTTCGTCCTCATGTAGAAAAATTGAGAAGGAAATTGTCATGCCAAAAACTGACGGTCTTGAAGAAATATAAGTATCATCCATAAAAATTTAATATAGTGCAACATTTGCATCCTCGCGATGCCGAGAGTCAGTTACTTTTGGTATTTGCAACACAACGATGGTAATGATTTATTTGGCAGACTTGATATCTGGTCAGACGAGTGCTTTTTTTCAAGTGCGGAATTTTTAATCGTCATAATACCAGGAACTGGCATAGTGAAAATCAGCTTTTAATGTTTGAAAGGGCACAACAAAGACACTTTGGAGTTAGAGTGTCATGTTTTATTTTGGGCAGACATATAGTTTATAGGATTTTTGAAGGAGGTCTTAGAGCACGCAGATACCTAGATATCCTTGAGCAAGTTTTTCCAGAACCGCTAGAAAATATTCCATTAGCCCATTAATGCTGTTTGCCTATAGCAAGATGGTGCCCTAAGTCACAATTCTAGGCTCTTAAGGAAATTTCTTGATAATACCTTTCCTTAAAGATGGATTGGTACCAATGGACCTGTTGGATGGCCTCCACGATCTCCAGATCTCTCAATTTTAGATTTTTTTTATGGGGCTATATAAAAAATGAACTATATAAAACACGCTGTGGTGGCATAGCAGAAATTCGAGAGTCTGTCTGCGAATGAGATCAATGGTTCTTCAAGGAATTACAAAAATGTGTCAATTTTGCATTAGAGAAAATGGTCGCCAATTTACCTTTAAAAATTTGTTTTTCCTTTTTCTTAATAATGTTATTTTTTGTGTTTGTTATATTGTTACTTTTTGCTATAAAAACTGCTGTTACAAACTTACTGTTATTAAAAAATTCTATAGGTATTTTTATATAAGAAGATAAAAATTGTCATTTATTTGTGTGTTTCTGAGAAAAGGTGCAACTATTATATATATTTTTAAAAAGGTACAAAAAAGACAAATATATAAGAAACAGTTTACACATTTTCGATGAGTTATCTGATAATTGAGATTCGAGGGGTGCCTGATATCTTAAAAACTAAAAGGATTATGGTAATTTTGTTAACGGCATCTTTAGTTTTACGCAAAAGTAGCACTGTCGCGAAAACGCGAAAAAATAACGGAGATATCTCGCAAAAATACCTAAAATGGGACACCCTGTACATCATAATTAATTATTTAGGTATTAAACGTATTAAAAAGGATTAAAAATATTGAAAAAAGTATTTGAAACTTCCCAAAGGATAAAATTAGAATAAAAAAGGGATTAAAAAAGAGAACAGCTATTTTAATATTTGGTTATTGTTTTAACAATGATTCTTACATTGTGTTATCAATCGTAAAACAAGCTGTCAAGTAATAGTTTTTATAATAACCAGGATGGGAACTAATTTGATGTTTTGAGTTAAAACATGAGAAAATGGACCAGTATACTAAATTATAATTCAAAAATATGTCTTAAATTTATCTACGTACTTTTTGTATATTTTCTCAAAATTCTTTCTACTTTTATTCTCAACTTAACCAAGCTGTCTCGACACGCGATAGTTTTTAGCAGAAAAATTCAGATCACATTTTAAATCATTCTGAAATAGGGTTTTAACTTTTCAAAAAGTTGAATCAAATTAAAATGTTAGTTGAGCCAAAAAAAACATCAAACCATATAAGTTTTACACATTAGCACAATTTCGAAAAATACATAAATAATTTTTAGAATAATATTTTTCGGAAGAAATAATTGTCTTAAAATCCTACAACAAAAAACTTAAAAACATATTCTGAACAATTTCAACGTTTACTTATGTCTTTGTCAATATGTTTTGGTTCCTTTTGACATTATAATTCAAGATGGCAATGATCGTTTTTTAAATATATTAAACCTCTTTTTTTATATATAATCATTGAAGAATAGGGTTTCTTTTCAGTAAATGATAATAATTTTTTTGTAGGTAAATAAGGGGGAGCCAAAACTCTTACTGGTTTCACACAATTTTATTTATTTTATTTATATAATGCTCGTCCACAAACAGTTTTTCAGATTAAATCTGGGACAGTGTCCTATAATAGCGGTTCTTCACTAATTCATACATTCTAAAACGGGTCTCCACAATTGACGTGGAGCCCTAGCATAGTTGGCTCGCCTCCCAAACCAATACCCAAATTAAATATAAATTCCATGATCCACTGCCCCTTAATTATCTCGAATTATCGATAGGAAACCTACAGAGACTTTGTGATTTGCAAACAGTGTCACTAACCTTTGCTTTATTACGCAGTTTTTTTTTAATTTCAGTTATTTCTATGCCATAAACAACTACTCATAATTCAACTATTTCTCTGACTTTTATCACGCGAAAGCTTTGAACAACATGGTGGACTTGCACGAAGTTTTCTGATTAATAGGGTTATAACTTACAACGGAAACCTGAGTTGAACCTTATAATTTACTTGGGAAAGTGATCCCGATTACACCTAATTTTATAGATCCTAACGGTAATAAATTCTTTCAAATTATGATTGATGGGAATTACGGCTCATAAATCACTATGTTGTTGGTGCCAAGATGTATAAGTGGGAGTTTTATTGATAATTGGTTAACAAAAAAATAGTAACAACTATATATTCAACGCAAAGATATTTTATACATAGTTGTAAAGTTGCATGTTAAAAAAGCGATCAAAACTCAACTTGATCTAAAATCTTTTCGCTTTAAAATATGGGTAAATTCCCTTTACCCGGAACTTCCGTCGTTATGAATATTTCTTTTTATTAGGAAGTATTTAGTTCCGCAGGTAGTTATTTCATACCCTAGTATTGGGCTACTTGGGACTACCAGCTTACTTGGGACAGTGACGAACATAACCTTAAAATACTGTTTAGCTTCAACCGGCACGAATCAAGTCGCTGCGAGTTAGTTTGTTTATTTTATGTTTCCAAGTGTTTATTATAGTTGGATCGCGCACCTACCGCAATTTTAACCAATATGCGCTAGATTTGGCCGTTAGGGACATAAAGTTAAAGGAACTAAATATTCGAGAAGCTTTCCCTTAAAATACATCATTTCGAAATTTACTATAAATCGCCAAATTGATGGAAAAAACACTAGATCACCTGGTCATCCTACGATTTGGAACAGGTAGAAAGAAATCTGCATCTCAAGAGAAATATCAATTGAAACACAGAGCAGAGATTTGAATTCAAGGTCTCGTCAATCACTTAGATTGATATTGAGTAAAATACTTTTTAAACCATATGCCAGGTTATCACTGGGCAAAGGTATTTTTTGAACGCAATAAAGAACTTCTGTCAGAAAGATAAGGTGAGAATAGAAAAAGAGCAAAAGCGGCAGTAGGTCCAGATATTATTATAGAAGATTTCCAACAACTTAAACAGACCCTGCAACGAGTTCCTCTGGAAACAATCCTGAATCTAGATGAAACTAATGGACTGGACGGGCCACGGATGGCAGTCGCTACGGTAGGTCTAATTCGGGATGGTTTGGCAACACTATTTTTGAAGATTACTTCGATTCCATTATCATTCCTTACTAAGAAAGCTTTCCTAAAGTAGTACTATATGTCAACTTGGCAAGTCCTCCATACATATCATATGTCAATTCGAAAAATATGGAATTAGGTTTGTGCTTCTTCCTAAAAATAATACACACATTTGTCAACTGCTCGATGTTGCTTAATTTCGACCGTTGCACTGTGGTCTCCACAAATGGACAAAATTCATTCAAATTAATACGATTTACTTTTTTAAGATCCATTGTTTTAAAATTACCAATAGTCCAAATTCATAATAATACGATATTGATGCCTCTACAGCCATGTATTTATTAATAAAGTTACTCTTAAGTTTGACCTTATCATGTTTGCCGCGATAAAGGAATTTAAAACCATATCAAGTTGGCCCTGCGCTGACCTCGCATATTTAATATTTTTTGGCAGTTTGTTATAAAGTGGTTTTGGTGACAAGTTTTTCGCTATGGATATTGAAAAACAAAGTAAAAACTTATCGAAAAATTCAGCATTTCAAATATGTTTCCCGTTTTTTTTCGAAATGATTTCCATGCTGTCAAGTTGACTTTTTGCAGGATAATTATTGGTGTGCAGTTTTTGCTACTCATTTTTTAATCATGATCTGTAATAACTCATGCGTAGTAAAATAAGGCTTAAAAATCCCGTTCTTTTCAGGTACATCATATCGATGTTCATTCGGTAGAATGGGTATTTTTGAAATATGGTTGACAAAAGCTGGGCATATTACAATGAAATCAAAGCAAATATTTATTCATTTATTAGAACAGTTACCCGAGGCTGAAAATTTGAATTGTGCTGATTTGTAAAAGAAAATTTTTTGTTTGTGCAAAAAAATAGCAGAAAATTGGACAAAAGCCAAACGCAACAAAGATTTTTTTCTAAAACAAATTCTAATTGGTTAATGAAGAATGAAGAAATTTTGGCTAACGTACAGGCATTCAAATCAACACAAGTCAACAAACCATGTGCTCGGGAAAGACCGAAGAAAAATTTTGGTCAGTGTTGTCGTCGGTCACAACAAAGGAAACTTTCACAAATTTCTTTAATCGATAAGTCCATGGTTAATATGTTACGAAGGCCTTCAACCAACAATATTCACAAGAAAGTTAATCCTGATGAAATCGTATTTCTTCTTGTCGAAGCTAAGTTTACTAAACATCAATATATATTATTAAAACGTTTTATTAATTCCAAAATTGACAACATGTTTCCTTCATATTAAAAAGTTTTGAAGTCAAAGAAAAAGTGCTACCCTAATCAAGATTATATTAAAATTACGAATCGTCTGCTGAGGTAGAGCTGCAGAACTTATTAGATCACACAACAAGCAGAATATTGACGTTACACAAAGAGGTTGTAGATTCTACATCAAACAATCATGAACTAAATTTGATTTTGTTAGGTAAATGAAGATTATATTAAAATTACGAATCGTCTGCTGAGGTAGAGCTGCAGAACTTATTAAATCACACAGCAAGCAGAATATTGGCGTTACGAAAAGAGGTGGTAGATTCTACATCAAACAATCATGAGCTAAATTTGATTTTGTTAGGTAAATGTGGATTTGACGGTAGTACTGGTCATTCTGAATACGAGCTATCATCTCAAAATCCAACAATGCAAGACGGAAGTTTGTTTGTAACTTCGTATGTACAACATCTCGTTTTTGAAGGTAACCCTGAAAAAATAGTCTCGAAAAATCCGCCAAGCTCGTCTACACGGTATTGTAGACCGGTTAGATTCCAATTCAAAAAAGAAACCAAGGAGGTAACTCTTAATGAAGAAAAATACTTCAAAGACAAAATAAGTTTCTTGAAGTCCACAGCAGTTTCATCTAATGATAAGAGCTATTCAATAAGGCATAATTTGCAGCTAACTATGGTGGACGGAAAGGGTTGTAGCAGCTTAAGTGAATCGTCTGTAGCCAGATATTATATATGCGGCTCAAGTCCGAAAGAAATGAACGATATTGATTTGTCTCTTAGAAAACAAAATCGTCCAGAAACATTTGAGTTTGGCTTATCACCCTTATATTTATATATCCCATTTTTTTAATATTTTCTCCACTTTTCGTATAGATTAAATTTTAAAAAAATGACAAATTCATGACATTCATTCTTCTAAAGAAGAAAAACAACTTCTTTTTGAAAGGAAAAGTCAGATTCAATGTGAGTTTAGACATAAATTAGGCTTAATAGTGGACAAGCCAAAATGTGAAGGAAGCGGTACTTCCAATGATGGAAATACCGCAAGAAAGTTCTTTAAACATTTAGATGAATCCTCTGAAACTACAGGTCTAAACAAATTTCTTTTAGAAAGGTGTTCTATAATTTTAAGGTCCATTTCATCAGGATACAAAATTAATATTAAAAAGTTTAAAGAGTTTTCTTTAACTACTGCGCATCTACTGGTAGCTGAATATCCCTGGTATAGTCTTCCCTCTTCAGTTCACAAATAATAATGTTGCTGACGTAATAGAAAACCCCATATTACCGATTGAAGAAGTATTAGGAAGCTGCTGAGGCCAAAAATAAAGAATATAAATTATTTAGACTAAACCATACTAGAAAAATGTCTCGTACAAAGTGTAATATGGATCTTTTAAATAGACTATTACTTAGTTCAGATCCATTAATAACAGAACTCAGGTTATTGCCCCCAAAAAATAAAAGTAGTTTTCCTAAATCAGTTCTAGATTTGTTAGATGAATAGTATAAGATGTTGTTATTTAAGTTTTAATTATTTTTCTTTATATCTCGTATGTGAATGTGAATAGCCATTTAGCTCGCCTACATTAAAATTAAAACACTAAATGTGTGTATATTTTTATTAGACTACTCTTTTTTCTAATATAGCCTTGTTTGTTTAATGGTTGGTTTATTTGTTAATATTGTTACTAATAACTGATTTCTTTATAATTATAATAAATAAAATGTAGATAAGCAAAATTATTATAGTATTTTTTTATCGAATAGTAGATGGCAACCAATATTAAGACCAAACAAAATCTAGGCAACTTTAGTGCTATATTTCATTCTAACTAGTCAGTAAGATATATGTTAATTATTTCCAAATATTTTTTTTACAAATCTGAGCATGTAATTACAAGAATTAATTTTTGTCATCACTTAGCATATATATGGGACCACAGTGCGTTGAAGATAAAATGGCGGAAGGTCCTTTTTAAATGAAAAAACGATAATAGGGGCTTCCCAAAGACAAATTTTATGCTCTTTTAAGACAAGCTATGTTAAAATGGATCCAAATAACGCAAAAAATCTATATATCTTGATTTCGATCCACCAAAATTAGACAAAATAAAAAACAAATAATTGTTTGTGCAGGACAAAGTGTTTCTTCAGTTGACTTTAACGCAAATACATCAACTTCTGGAAAACTCCAGAATAAAATCATTAATTCTTTAAATGAAGATGTAAACATTGATGCAGTCACTATGGTGTAAAGGGAGAATAAAATAAAAATAATTTGGCATTTACGAAGATTAAAGTTTCAGCGGGTGATTATTTTCTGACAAAATTAATATACATCGCAGAAGAGAAAAAAGAATCGAAAGATCGCTATTTTATTCCGTCATATTGGATTATGGGCCAAAATTTGAAGTCAATCAAAATTATTATAATATATATAATTAGTTAGTTTCAGTTTGAAATAAATTTAGTCAGTGTTTTTTCTGTTTTTTTTTTATTATTTTATTTGTTTCTCAACATTAGGTTCGTACCTAATTTTTACCAATTGACTTCTAGCTAATACTTGATATTTGTGCAAAATGTCAGATAAATTATCTAAAAAGTTTTTAGTAATAATTTTTTTTAACATTTTACTAGGCAGCCATTTTGTTTCGCCTCTTCGATTCGTCCCAAAATTTTAGCAGATACTTTATACGTACATTTTTATACACAATTTCATTAAATTCTTTAGTAACATTTTACTTAACATTTCAAAAGGCTGAAGTTTTACCAAAATATCATCATTTCATCCCCTTGTGATCCTTTATTTTTGACCAAAATTTAAAGTCAATGGGATAAGTGGTTTTTGAGCTATGCCGCGTATAGACAGATCGATACACTGACCGAATTGAGAAGACATGCTTTTTAACGTCTAGAAACGCTAAAAAGATCTGTAAAAACTTTGGAGGGTGATTCTTTCAGGATTACAACACTTCCCTTTTACGAGGGAAGTAAAAATACACATATAATTTAAATTATTTTGACAATAACTTTTAAATTTTGTCAATAAAATTAATTTATGAGATTGAAAAGTTTTTCATATTTCTATAATACCTACTACAACTAAGCAAACATTATGACATAGGTGATACCTACAGAAAATTCTCAGTCGCATCCTATACATACCCAAAATAATCTCACAAAAAAAATATAAACGTAGTGTGGAAAATGAACACCAGCTATTAGGATATGCCCTTGTAATAGACCCTTGGAAAAACCTCGTAAGAATAAGAGCTAGTTCAGAGAGACTCTTTTTAGATATAGTCGAATGCGGTCTTATCGTGCGGGTCTAAAGGTCACCAACATTATGAATCAAATCAGAAAACACAGTGAACACCAAAATGTTGTGTGATTCTTCTGTCGAGCTATTAAATCTCAATGGTCTATTGACAAATATACAGGGAGAAAGAAAATAGTTTTTTTATTATATTACGGGGGTACATTTGGGTTTGGCTTAAAGGGTTAATATATAAAATAATATTAAAGGGTTAATATATAAAATAATATTAAGATAGCCACTTAATATTATTTTATATATTAAATGCCGAGGAACTAAATAAGAAAATTTTATTCTAAAATATGTTTTTGGTTGGCAAAAACAAAAATACACAAACTGGCAAGCGCCTTAATAAAGTCGGAAGGCAGTTCAAATCAGTGAAACAATCAGGATATGTTCTGTTTATACAGCCACTTAATGAAAGTGAGATTTTTTTTTAAACACCAAAAATTATGAGCCCAGCTTGACCTAAAAATCTAACCACCTATACAGTGTCATTTATTTAAATGCGGGACAACCCTGTGCAAAGAAAACTTGTTTTTTTTTTGTATTGTGATAACAAAAAAAATTTATTTTGGAAAAATAATATACACTTTTGTTAAAAACACAAGATAATTAGTTACTACTTCCCTCGCGAGATTTTTTCAGATCTTTACGTTTAAGAGTTCCTAGATGCCGGAAAACATTTTCTCAATTCCGTCTATCTGTAGGCATGTCTGTCCGTCAGTCTGTCTGTTCACGGCATAGCTAAAAAACTACTTATCCGATTTCTTCAAATTTCAGTTTAAAATTAAGAGCCATGCATGCATATTTTTTTTTTCGTCAGCCCCAAGTTTCTGGTAAAGCGATTTTACCGTTTTTTATATACCAAATTTTGTCTTATAACAATTAATAAAAAAATTGCTTATTTTAAACACGCTTTAAAATTGGAACAAGTATTCTATAATTATTTATTTATTGCCTACAAAATTACAAATGTACTAAAAAAGTATGCAAACAAATGGTGTCAACTCTAATAAAACAATTTTTAAATTAAAATTCACTGTCTAATATCCAGGAGCCAGTGGCAAAAGCTCTGAGAATCGGTATAATGAATGTACAGAAACTTGTGCATGAAAAAAAAACATAATTTACTTCCGAAGAAGATTAAGAAATGTACACGAAAAAATCCAAAGGCAAAAGACTTAAGTTACAAATGCAAAAATGGATATTCATAATGTAATTTATGATTTATACACGTCAAAGACTAATATAATCCTTCAGAAACTTTTTAATATTATAGACTAAAAAATATCATCATCACTTAAAAAGTCCTCATCTTCTGAGTCGTGCTCAAATTGCGCAGTGATCACTGGTGCTCTTTCGACATAATATAATTTAATGAATCTTGCCAAACAATTTGCACTTCATCTGATGTAAGATCATCGTTCATGTGTTTGCGTAATAGGATTTTGCCACAGCCCATATTAATTCTATTGCGTTAAACTGGTAATGGTATGACGGCAGTCGTAAAACTTCGTGTCCATTTTCCCGTAATATTTCATCTACGGCATATATTGTTGGTTTTTTAATAAATTTTGCCATTAAAAGAAGTTCTAGTTTCAGCGCATTGGGTAAAGAATTTTGTTTTTGTTTTGTTAGCCAATCATAAATATCACTTTTCTTCCAGGGTGAAGTAGGTTGTTTATTTAAGATTCTTGAATGATAAGATGCATTGCCCAAATGGAGCATCTAAATTTGGAATCAGTTGTTCTTTTAAACACTTTTCAAACAGCTTACAGTTTATATTATCATGGTAGTCCATGTTTTTGGATGTTGAAGAAAACAGTAAACTTGCACCTGCGAGAAATCCTGTTGAACCTTTTTCCCGTCCCACATCCCTTTTTTCTCTTGACGCTTTTTACAGACTCGTCTTGCCAAGATTTCGAGACACTTCTATTAGAAAATATCCAAGTCTCGTCTAAAAAGACCACTTTTCTAAATTTTGAATTAACATTTTCCGTGTATTTCTTTAAAAACTGGATAAGCTCTTGCTATATGTGGCAACTTGCATAAAAATCTTCAATTAGAGTCCTTTTTATATCGAAAACCCAGCATTTTTATTAAACGATTTTAGTCCAATTTCCAATATGCCTCGATTTTTTAAAGCTTCTTTTAAAACATGAAGGGTTATATTAGTTTTTGATGTGTATAAATCGTAAATTGCATTAAGAACATCCATTTTTACATTGTCACTTAAGTCTTCTGTCTTTGGCTTTTTTCGTGTACATTTCTTAATCTTCGGTAGTAACTTATGCTTTTTTTCATGCACAATTTTCTGCACAGTCCTTATACCGATTTCCAGAGCTTTTGCTTCTGTCTCCTAGATATTGGCCGGTGAATTTTCATTTTCGTAATATTTTATTAGATTTAATACCATTTTTTCCGCTTGTGGACGCAAAAAACCCGAAAATTGTTTTCTATTACTCATTTTGTCACTGACTTGTCAATCTGACTTTGAAGTGACATCGCTCAAAGATTTTTGCAACTGCTGCTATTTATATGTTTATCCTCTTTTTTCATATGAAAATATCATAGGTCTATCTAATTCATCTTCCGGATTTTATGCGGAGGATATGATTACACGTAATAAAAGAAAAACAAACTTAAAAAGTTTGTCGTTTATAAATCGTATGAGCCGCACGATAACACTGCTGTTGACTATATTAATTGTTTCGAGGATACGTCGAACCATTTTAACCCTGAAGGTAAGTGTACGACAAAGTCCATACTGATGGAATGGGAAAATCAAAAGTAGGGATTAAAATGGAATTTGCATCGAATTGATTTATAAAAATTCCAGCTCTTATTTTATACGTGGTGACGACTTGATCATCGGAATCCAAGGACTGAAGAAACGTTTGAAAAAGATTTGCTACTTAATAGAGGTCGTATTAAGGGACTAGCCTATTTTCCCCACCTGAGTCTACTGGAATATTTCCTTTCTGGACACCTATTATGAAACGCCACCTTAGATTTATATGATTTAGAAAATAAAGTTAAAGAAACATATGACAATATCACTCCACACATGATACTAGCAGCTTGTTGTAGAGAGCATATTCTTTGGTTTATTGCTTGCATTGTTTTCAACGGCTAATAGTCTCCTGGGCGTTTTTAGGAAATCCCCCCCCCCCGGTCGATATATTAAGGAAAGGTATAATTTATAGTTAACACGGGCATCATGTGGTGATATCTTTTCAGATTTTTTTAATGTACCGGGGGTCTAGACACCTCTTCATTGTATGAAAGTGAAGACCTTGATTTTTTAATCAACAGCAAAAATCCTGGACCCAAACAAGATCCTAATTATGCCACTGATTAGTTTTACCATATTTGTGTGACAATATAATAAAACATGTTTTTAGATTTATGTTTTAAAATCACGCCCGTCAAAGTTAGGAATAAGTTATTGTACAACAAATATCGCTAGAATTTGCCGTAGAAATGAAAAATTCACAAATATGTATGGTATTCCATTAAAAAAACATACGTTTTTGTTTTATGACCGACCCACCCTGTAGAATGAATGTTAAATATAAGTTATAACTCCTTAAATTGTCTACAACTTTTATTTAAAACAAAAAAACTCCCATTTTCTATAATACCGAAGATATTAGCTGTCACATTGATTCAAGTACAGTCTGTATACGAAACAAAATATTATAATAAATAAAATATTATTAAATAAAAATATGTTTTGAACTTTCAAAACACAGCTCGCTTAAGTCGAAAAAAATAATCGCAAAGCAACACGCAAAAAATCTTGTCTCTGGGGTGTAGCGTTCGATTTATATCACATCACTATTATTACAATATACAATACAGAGTCTTTTACTGACTCCCAAATTGATTGCCTCTAACACAATTTGGTCTCGAAATTTCAACTGTATATTTTCGGTCTAAGAGTCTCTTCAGGATCGCTTCAGTTATTATAGAACAAAGGGAACAGAACCCCTGTAAATTAAATTAGTTCGTATTTTGTTCCTTTAGAATATTCTTGAGGCCGTTAATTTAGCACCTTAATTTGTAGTACGATTGTGTCAGCCGATACTCGGTAGAAATCCATAATAATATTATGTAAAATGTAAAAACACAACTATTTTTGACAGACACTTCCTCTATATTTGTTTAACAATACGTACCATATGTCTCTACACAGTAGCGTGTAATACGTTTCGAAAATTTTATCAGTATATAAAAATCGGAGAATTTTTAAGTGATAGCCATAAACTAACCTACCGAAAATTATTAATAGTATTTTTCATAACAAGTATGGAAAATGAATTTTTCCTCACGTGTCTGCCGTTGAGTGCGCAAAACAAATTTTCCACACGCGTTAGGAACATTTATTTTTCTACAAGCGTGTGGAAATAACCATTGTCCAACAGTCATATTAAAATGTTTATTTAAAGTTTTACATTTTATTACTAATTTATATGATAATTTGTAACAAAAGTGCAATTAGTTGCATTGACCACATTGATGGCCGGTTCCAACTGGTTGCTTCTGTTTGGCATCATATTATCCCTATTGACCCTAATTGACGTTATTCTAATTTCTTCAGATTTCATTGTTTGAATGTCGATTTCTTTCGACGTGCTGGGCTTTGAAAGCTCAGATAAATATACTAAAATTACCTTCTCCTTTTCATAGTTGCTTATTTTCTTTTGTAGGCACCATTGGCTAAATATTTCATATTCTTTGTAGTATCTTCTAGGACGCCTTCTATTGAGATTTCAACTAAACCAATTTTGTTTGCGATATGGACTATAAAGCCTGGGTTATAGATTGAAAACATTTACGTCTTGCGTCATCGTTTGGGCTGTCCTTGAAGTTTACTTAACGCAAAGCAATGGGTATGGTTATATTTTTGCCACTATCCGTTTGAGTTTCCGCTATTCATCGAAAAGATAGCGATCTTTAACTTTGACGAAAGCGGCAGGCGAAAATCGACGTTTGCATTAAGCTGCAACCAATAAAACTGCTGGATTTTAGAGGGCCTTTTAAAACGTTCGTCCATCGTAATAAATTTGACATTAATATATACACATAACATCCTCGTCCATTTAAAAAAACTAGTTGGGGTAATTGTCTTTAGTTTTAAGAAAATGCTTGTAGGAGTTTTGAGTATTTCCGCTTCAATTAACAGGCCGAATTCGCCATCTTCTTTGCCGCCTTCTCTTCAACAACTTTACAGCTGCGATACATATAAATATATCCACAATGCCTAGTTTTTACCAGGCACCAATACTATGATTTTGAATTATCCATGCTCAGCAAATTAAAAAAACGCATATAAATTGAAAAACAAGCAAGACAAAATTGCATTACACAAAAAGGCGATAAATGTAAACAAAATTGCATTACACAGAAAGGCGATAAGTATAAACATTAAAGTAAGGTTAGTACCACAGGCGACGCAAAGGGCAAACGCTTCCAATCTATAACTCGGGCTAAGAACCAGCGTAAACTCACGACTCAAACGGACTTCGCAAGACGCAAACTTTTTCAACCTATAACCTTACAAAAAAAACTCGAACTTAAATCGAATTCTCATACATAGAAAATGTTTGACGTCGTCATTTTTGACAATAAACAAAATAGCATGACTTGGATACACAGGTGGTAATTATATAGGTAAGTTTTATAAGGTAATTAATAAATAAATGGAAAATTATAATAATATGTATGCTGACCGCGTCCACCGAGAAAGAATATAAATGCTCAAAAAATAATGTTATGTTTAATTTGAATGTCAATTAATGCAACTTCCGTTCGCGAGCTACAACCTAACCAAATTGCTGTGGGTCGCGAAGTATATTCAACAATTTGTTAATTTAAACAAATTTAACCTGGTTGTTATGTTACCCTGAGTTGTTGATAAAATTGTCCTGAAAATTATTTTCCGCACTAGTGCTGAAAACCGAATTTTCGACACTAAAATATATAATTAGATTTTCCGCACAATTGTAGACAAGATATATTTAATACTGCCGGAGTTCGTTGTAGAGCTTAATACAGGGTTGGCAGATATGTCTGATCTAAGAAATAGGCAATCTGATTTCGGCGATTCCTTAAAGTTTTATGGGGATAAGGTTGACGATTTTAACGAACAGATGGAAGTATTTAAAAAACTCTCAAAAAGCGTTGATGACATGCAACAAGAGTTATCGGCGGTAAAAACAGAATGTACTCGACTTAGGGCTGAGGTATGGTTTCTTTACCGACAAGGGCCTAAAAATAATTTATAAGTATTTGGAGTCCCTCAGAAAATATAATTCTCACCATCGAAAAGATGGGAAAAGTGGTTGTGGACTCCAACTCCAATCAGCGACGAGATATCGCTTCTGCACATCGGGTATCACGCTTTTCTCTCTTTTAGCGATTCTCCTAAAAACATTATAGTTACTTTGTCATCATTTAGCAAGAAGAATGCGTTCCTTGAAGCAGCCAAAAGACGTAAGAACACGGCTTTGAACACAGACAATATAGGCTTTGCCCAAGACGCCGCGAATTATGTAAATGAACACCTGTCACCCTTCTACAAATTGCTGCATAAGAAGGCTAGAGATTTTTGTAAGGAGTCAAATTACAAATTTCGTTGGGTGAAAGAGTTAAAAATATTCGTTAAAAAAGATTCCTCTCGTGCGATGTAAATTGAAAATGAAATCGCACTATCGAAGCTCTAAATTAAAATTTAAACATTATTAATTCTAGCAATTACGTTATTTTACGAATCCAACTATCCACATATGATCTCGGAGTGTACTATCAAAATACAAGAGGTTTGAAAACTAAGTGTGCTGATTTCTTTTAAGCTGTTAATTCGGCCCATTACGACTGCATTTGCATTACGGAAACTTGGCTAAAACCGCATATATTTTCAACCGAACTTTTTGCTTCTCTGTACCACGTATTCCGCTTGAACAGGGATTTTGCATTAACCGGCAAAAATGAGGGAGGTGAAGTGATGGTTGTAGTTCGTGAATACTTTGCAGCGGAGTGTGTTTCCAAATGGTGCTATACTAATAATATAGTAGAGGATCTATGGGTGTCTATTGCGTTAAGTGGAGGTAAACAATTATATATTTGTGTTGTCTATATTCCCCCTTATGGTACCTTGAATAACTATATTGCCTTTTTTTCTAAACTAGAAAATATTTTCTCCAAAAATTCTAATAATGAGTTTTTAATAATAGGAGACAACAACTTGTCTAATTTAAATTGGAATAAAAATCAGTAAACTAACGACATGCTTCCTCAAAACGCGACAGATGCATCTCGTAACTATTTATGTGGCTGTTTTTTTATAAATAATTTAAAGCAGTTTAACTACGTGTTAAATCAAAACAACAAAATTCTCGATTTTGTTTCATCAAGAACATTAAAAATAATTGTCCTGTATCCTTAGTTACTGAAGATATATTGATTGAATTGCACTGCGTAAAGAACCTGCAAGGCTCCTCTTATATACAAATTAAATTTACTGACGCAAATTATTAAGCCAATAATGAAATTAAAAATACAACCGGATAGATGTTTTTAAAGCCGGCGACATAAATGAATTAAGTAACTTAATCGAAAGATATGTATCCAAGGTTGTAGTTAGAAAATCCAAATATCCTCTTTGATTTTCCAGAATAACAATAAATTTAATAAAAGAAAAGGACCGCTTTAATAGAAAATGGAAAACTTATAAACGTTTATGTGACTACGACCTCTTTTCTGAACTGCACAAGAGGGTTAAAACTAGTATAAAAAATGATTTTAAAAACTGCATATGCACTACGGAAGATAACATAAAGAAAGACACTAAATATATCTGGTAATTTGTTAATAATAGAACAAACAGCAAGTCCTTTCGATCTAAAATATGGTTCAATAATTCAAGTGCCGGTTTTTGAACCTAATGATACCCCTTTACTTGTAGATCCTTCTGTTTCTCAACCACCTTTTTTTTAAACCATATTCCTGAAGATAGTATAAAAGATTATATTTGAAATCAGAAAGGGACCCGACCCCGCTACCCTTTATTTTTTTAAAGTCTTGTCCAAGTCTTTCTAGTCGGCTATATGTTTTATTTTTTAAGTGCCTCTCTTGTAGGACTTATCTTAAAATTTGGAAAATCTCACAAATCACGTCGTTTACGTTTCGTTAAACACGGTTTTTATAAAAAGCGCTCTGTACTGAAAAATCTAATACCTTTCAGCATGAAGAAGGAATGTGCTCCATGTACACCAATTTTTCTAAGGCTTCCGATAAAGTTCATCACCCGACTCTAGTAAGAAAGCTGGAGAATGTGGGTGTTTACGGTTGTTTTCTACGACTTGTCCATAGCTATTTTAACGACAGATCCCAGTTCGTCGCTATAAATGGAACGAGGTCGTAAATTGAAAGCGTGACGTCAGGATATAACCAAATAAATAGTCATTTATTTATAGTTAAATTTCATTTGGAAATTTATTCCTTCTTAATATTCGTGGTGTCATCTCTCGGTCACTCTGATACGTGAAGCTTCCTAGTTTCGCAATATATCGATGGAGGGTTTAGTTCTGTAACGGCGATACAGTACTTATGGGACAGAAGGGATGGTAAATAGATTTCTTTTATTGATAGTTTCCTTTACCGATCTTTAAAAGTTATTGATTTTGACAGGTCAAGTTTACATTTTTTGACCCTGAAAATGAAAGGCACTTCTGCTGGAGCCGTCACGCAGGTGAGTGTTTCTGTTTAATTTCAAATGCTTGATCTTCATTTGGTTTCTCGTTTTTAGCTTTTTACTCACAAAAAACGTAAGTAAAGTAATCATCCATTAAATTTGCTTGATTTTTAATTTAAACAAGTTGTTTTAATATGAGGAAGTGATTTTTCGTAAATTTTATTGAAATATGAGTTTTGGTATTTAGATATGGCATAATCTCAAATGTTATTTTGATATTTTACTGTATTTTAAATCATATTATTTCCTCATAAATCATTAAAGTTTTGTAAAACTTACATTTTCATGTTCCTTATATGCTGTTTTATACATTCTTAAATTGAATATTGGATGTTGAAGCCATGTATCTGAATTTGTTAAAGAATATTAGGCATTTGCCAAATGTTGCAGGCTTGGCCTAGACGTACAATGTAAATACAGCACAACTTGTAATTAATATTTTCAGGGTGTATATCTGTAATCTTACCTTCATTTTTTTATTGATATACATCATGCTGGTTTTAATTTAATTTACTTAATTTATTTCCATAATTGCGTGAACACTTACCTGCAGTAAATGACTGTGGCAGATAGTCATTTATTGTATCTAAATTTGGGTATTGTTGTTGGCCAAGGGCTATTATCTAATTTTTCTTTATCTTTATATAAATATTTTGTTTTATCTTCACTATGTTGTAATTAGAGTTTACAATATGGTATACATTTTAAGCATATCTTTATGTATGGGCAAATTGTCTTATAAGTTATCTTTTTATAAAAATTTGAATTTTTCAGGAAGATTAGTTGAATCCTCATAAGAGTATCTTGTTTTGCAAATTTAAGATTGTTGTGTAAAACACTACCTTATCTTTATCTATTGTCTTGTAGTCGAGTGATTTTACAAGCCAATTTTGTAAAATTTTGATTTTGAAGGCTCGTTCACTTGGAAGTTCCTTCGAAATATTATCTTGTCTTAATATAGACTTGTCTTATTTACCTAAACTGTGACTTTCCGTGGATTTTACAAATAAAATTCATTTTATATCTCAATTTCAACTTTACCTATTTTGACTAAATTATCTTTTTGACAAAAGGAAACATTTGATTTGTATCAGATTTATTTTTCTTTATTTAACGCGAACTGCTAAATTGACCCTTTATTTTATTTTTGGTTTTCTTTTTGTATATCTATGGATTAACTGTGAAATAATAAAATTTCATATCCTCACATTTTTCTTATAAACAAGAGTGATTTGAATTTCACTAAATTTTGATTTTCATTTTTTCTTGAGTAACAGTAAATCTTAAATTTAAGTTTTATCTTATTTTGTCTACTGTAGGGTTTCATTTAGTTATTTAAGTGATCAACTGTTGGTCAATTTATAAATTAAATCACATGTTTACATAAACAATTTTTAATAATTTTCACACCTGTTATTTGGATATTTTAATTTGAAGTTAAATTTGTCATAAATTCAGTAATTTTTTTTCTTTTTGTTTATGTAAACATACATTAATTTCATTTTAAGCTAGATTTCATTTCTTATTTTGTAACCGTCACAACTCTGGTAAATTAATTTACTTTCCCAATTTAACCGTTTTTTTTTTAAAAAGTCGCTACTCTGGTCTGATACATATCTGTATCCAACTTTACATGTACATTCTGGGACTGGCCTATGAAGTTACCGAAAAAAAAACTGAAAAGCTCTACAGATGAGTACTCCTCTTGGATACCAGTGAAGTCCTACGATCTACACAAGGGCCTAATAGACTAAACAACTGACCCTACAGCCTACAGGCGAAGAGGTTCGAAGGAGACTATTGGAGGTTACAGTTCAGTTAAATAGCTCAGCACAAGACTTGTAAAGACCAGAAAATTACTTGAATTACAATATAATATTTTTTTTCTGTTTTATTTAAAATATCAGAGTTTTGTAAATAAATACTTGTTTTTAATTTTTCCTATTTACTGTGAGATAGCGCCATATAAATTTTGACCAATAAAATATGGGTACGAAACCCAAACTAGCCGAGGTAAATTCCTTAATCTTTGACCAAGTAAATCTTTGGTCTTAGCTCTCCAAGCCGAGTATCAAAAATATCACTTTGAAGGTGTTTTTTCGGTTACAGCGGGTCCCCTGAGGGTCACACTTGGGACCAATACTTTTTTAGTATATTTTTAAACGGTATAGGTTCATGCTATGCCTACTTAGATTAATGTCTTTACGCAGACGATCTTAAAACTTACAAAAACATTGAAGACAATGGCTGCTGTATAAATAGTGTTAATTTAGATAAGTGTCATGCTGTTTGATTTTCGAAAAGAAATCCTCGTAACAATAAAAATCTTTTCATAAGCAATGTTAAATTAGGATCGAAAGTGTGCAAAAAAGTTTGTTATTGTTCTAAACATCCGATTAATAGACAAAGGCATTTTAGATTTTATCAAGATAATTTAACATTTTATAATTTACAGATCTGGACGAAAATATTTCGATTTACTATTTTTATATAAATTTCTGAATTTTGTACTAACTTAATACTAATTTAATACCTTAGAATTTGACAGTGCTACAAATGAATGTGAAAGTATGAGTATAACATTTAGGATTAATAACAAAAAATCTTATTTACGACAATTTATCGTCCCTCCTCTTCAAATATAGATACTTTTATTACTTGGTTGGACGACATTTTTGGATTATGACCAACCAATTTAAAGCAAACGGTCACTTTTGGCATACCCGAATAGCCCAAAGTCGAACTGCGTAAGTTAAAATTTTGATAAATCTTGTTCACTGGAATCAGTGAGGGCTCCCCTACTATAACTACATTGATGTATTAATTTTGGAAAAATATGAGTTCTGTAGTTTTTCAAATATTAATTGCAATATTAGATATTTTTTGACACCCGGTATTGAACCGAAAGTTAATTATATTGAAGCAGTTTATTATTGACAGCCACTTTATGAACAATTTTACAAAATATATGAAAAAAAACTAAGCCATTTTTGAGGTTGACGGCTGTGATTCTAATGGTTCAATTCTTTCTAAATCGTTGTCTTCCTCTGAAAATGATGAGGTTTCGTCGTTACTACTTGAAGATCCCGGTGTGATAACTAAATCATCAATAACCGTTTCAATTTTGCCATCTACTTCCCAGTATTTATCTTGAATTAAACGAAGATGTTTAACATACGATTTCCAATTTTCAGCTGTTATTGAGTCAGTCGATTCTAATTTATTTTATTTAAATCTTTAATTGAAAGTTCACCGGTGTTGCGCTCTCGAATATATTTTTTTACTCCTGCCCATGCAAGTTCAATAGGGTTGAGGTCGCACATGTATGAAGGCAGCCTTAAAGGTATATGACCGAGGTTACGTAAAAGACCGTCAATTTTATACTTTTTTTCTCTAGGCTTGTTGGTTGATATTACTTCATATAATTGATATTTTCTCCATGTTGGATCACATACAAGATTTTTCGATTTAAGCCGCGATATCATATGAGCTTTTGTAGAGTATTTAGTTGGCACTTTATCTTCTACGTGAGAATGATAAGACGCATTATCTAATACCATGACTGATTTGGGGGGAATGTTAGGTAGAAGCTTCTCGAGCAACCACTTTTCAAAATTATCTCTATTCATCTGTCCATGATAGTCTCCAGTTCTTAGTCCCGAGCGAAAAACTAAAGCAGCACCTGGAACAAATCCGGCTTCTGAACCAGCGTGAACTATAATAAAGCTACTACTAGAGCGGATTCCCTGAACAACACCTGTAACACTTTCACTTTGCCAGCATTTGTTCACTGTCATATCATTATCTACCCAGGTTTCGTCTAGATACACAATATTGCGTCCTTCTTGCCTATATTGCCTTACAGTTGATAGATATTTCACCCGCCAGTGAAAAATATTTGGTCTCTCAATTAGCAATTTTCGTTTATTTTGGCACTTGCGCCAAACAAAACTATTTGATCGTAAAAGCCGATATAAGGTTTTGTACCCGTACGGAAAATCTATTTTGTTCTTTACAGCACGAGGTAGGGGTTTGCAGTTCGAAACCTTCTTCAAGTTTATATAAAAATCCTCTATTGTTCGTCGAATTACTTGAAAATCACCATCGTCAATTTTATCTTTGTATGATAATCAGGGTCTTTTTTACCAGGTGATTTTAAAAAACACTACTTTCCGAAACACTCGTTCGATTTTGAATTGGAATAGTCAACCTATTATTATTTTCAGCTTCTCTAGTACAGGCTCTATAAAGCTCGAAATAACTTCACGTGCACCGCTTCGAATTGTTTTTCCTCTTTTGATCGCCATCGTTACTTCGAAATTAATTCAAATTTAACGCAACGCATTTATATAGAAATGAAAACAAATGCTCGAAATGTATAGGCGCTACTGGAAATAGCTAAAACCTTTTAGCGGCAAGTGCATGGAGACTCTAGGCACATCCCAATTACAAGTGGACCAGTGCGAAATTTACTAAATCCTCGATTAATTTTCCGTACCGCTTAGCTGGCGCACTTTATAGGTGAAGCGGCAAACTATTACAAATAATAATATAACATAAAATTTATTTGCGTACACAAATTTTACTTTTCCGCTTGCTTAAGACTATAAACCTTTATTTTAAGGACCGCCCGGTTTTCTTTCGTGTCCCGCACTTTATGCGCTTTTCATTTAATATGCCGTTTAGGAATCACATTACTCCCTGTTTAAATAATAATGGCGTTTTGAAAATGAGAAATCGTAGAAAATATTATATGTATTCATTTGTATATAGAATACCTCCGTATCTTAAAAAATGTTTTAGTTCTTACGATCATAATCATCTAACTAGATATATAAAGAATTTCAGAATACCTCAACATACAACTGCAAATTTCCAAAAATCATGTGCGTTTGTATCAGTTCAAATGTGGAATAATTTACCTAATATTGTTAAAGAATCATCACCATTTATATTTAATAAATTTATAAAAAACTATTTTTTGGAAACACAAATATTTGAAAATTAATTCTTTGTACTTTTTTTTTCCTTTGCTTAGACAAATTAGTATGTTATGCTGGCCTACCGGCGTTCATTCTATCATTTGTCATTGTAGTATTTGTTTTTTTAAGTATTGTCATACCACTTAGCCTCTCCTCTCTTTTTCTCTTGCGCCTGTGCGGATATCTGCTTCGTTGCATTGTTTTTTGAGTGTTTTCTTTACTTGCTGCGTGACTTATATCGTGTATTAACACTTATTTATTGTGATTTTGCTGTTAATATTATAATTTAGGTATTTGACTTTAGAATATTTTCTATGGGTCGTGCCACACATGCAGTTTTTCTGTGTATTGTGTTATCGGTTTTGTATCGCGGCATAGTCCAATTTATCAAATCTAATTTTTGATATTTTTATTTTGATGAATAAATTGTTTTTCACTCTGAGTTTGCGTTTGAGATATAAATCTTGATCTACCTTCTAATCATTTAAGACAGTTTACAAAAATTGTAAGATATAAAAACTATAGTTAAGTGACTTAATAGCAGTTAGTTGTATTACCTTTAGTTTATAATTTGCTTCTCCGAAATTAGAATAATATTGTAAGCTTATTTTGTGCTATCCTGTTAAAGGATAGCTGCGACTGCCTGTTGGATAACCAACTTCTTTAAATAAATACAGGTGAACTTTGTTTGTGCTTATTTGTTTCTAAAGACTCTAGTATATTCAATTTATAACCCTTATTTTCTTTATGTAAAATTTTTATTTTTTTTACGATAGTATGCTGGATTTCGATTAAGTAGTTTGCATATTTAGATTTAGTTTTTCCCTTAAAAAAATATCTGCCTGTTTGACCTATATACGCTTTACGACAATCTCCACAGTATAGTTGATATAGACCTGATTGTTCAAGTTTATCAGATCAGAATTTGTTATATTATTTTTAGTATACTTACTTAAATAATCATTAGTTTCATATAATATTCTGATATCTAATAAGATATAACATTGGATGCAGTTGTTTTTTCTATGATGTTATAATGTATCGTATTTATAGTTTCTTTATATAATTTTTTTTTGTAGAATTTTATCAATTATATTTATTGAATATCCACTGTTTATTGCGATATATTTGATGATATTTAATTCGGTCTAAAAATTAGTTTTACTTAGAAGCAGAGAGATAGGAGATTACTTTGGTTTTCTAGAGTGTCCATAAATATTTCAGCAAATAAAAGCTTTAATGGTCTTCCCATAATTAAACCCTCTGTGCTCGTATAAAGTTTATTATTAAATTCCAAGTAGTAGTTTTGTCCTAAACATTCTTCTAACGAAATCGTCAGCTATTCGAAACTAATCTCTCTCTCTTGAACGAGGAGCCCGTTGCCAAATATCTAAGAAAAATGTGCAGTCTTAAAGTTTAATTTTTTAGTTTTTTGTTAACTAACTAACAATAATTAATAACTAATAGATTATAGCAACTAAAAACATTGCAAAGTCATAATCTTCTATAGTATAGTTGTGATAAAGTCTCCAAGAAGCGAAATAATTTTATTGACCTTTGTTTAACAATTATCCGATTTGAAATATAAAGGAAAACTTAAAAAAAATTAATTAACAATAGGCTCATTGTATGAAAAATCCGTGAAAAAAAATTCACCGCCGCACAGTGAGGCCAAGGACTCACAAACTAGGCCTTAAATTAAAAAGAACATATTTAGGCTCTTTAGCTAATTATTTTGTGTTATGACATCATTATCAATAAATTAAATGTTAATTTAAGTTCTTAAAGTAATTTAATCGCAGAATTAACACAGAAATATTATAATTAACTTAAAAAAATTAGCAGAAAATTCTATAATGAAATACAAAGGTTACTTAATTTTTGAGAATAAAGTGTGTAGGCCATGAAAGATTTACTAACATAACAATTCAAAGAGTTTTCGTTGTCGCCATATTCACCGCTATTCGTCATCCCTAACATACTCAGAAAGGTTGTCTACTTCGCTGCCCTCAACAGATTCTTCCACATCATCATCGTCATTCGTTTCATTAGAGGCATCCACATCTTGAATCAACATATTTAAAGCAGCTGGTAGAAGTTTTCCAGTTTTTTTTAGGCACTCTTCTTTTGGAATTTATGAGAGGATCTGAGCTGATGAGGAAGTGATTGAGGATATCCTCATTTGTTTTCACCCGGCTACATTTTCTAGAGAAGCTTTCTCGATAACGCTTAAAGTCCTTATACCTTGCCTCTTGGGCCTCCTCGCTTAACTGTCCTATAGGTAGTATGGCAGAAGAAATTATTTTTTGACCATGGATAAAATACTTGTGGAGGGTGGGGGGCATACGATACCAGGGGTATTTCGAAACAAAATAGTGTGCTGTTTCATAAGCAAATTTTCTGTATACTTCGACATCTGCTTCTAGGCCACTGGAGACGACAATCATTATTGTATGCATTTTATCAATTAACCTAACATCTATGCCAGTAATTTCTGCTGAAACTTGTGGGTTTTTGAAAAATCTCCGGGCAGTATTCCCATCATTGCTATTTCCAAATCCGGGTTTTGGGCGATCTACTATAAGTCTACACCGTTCTCCGAATTCTTTTTGAATGCGCAATTTGTTTTCGGACACAATTTTTTTGTCCTCTCCACTTGCCTGCCACTTTTGAATGGGCAATTTATAAGACATATGTAAAAGGCATTCGAACATACGTATCCATCCATGAATGATAGATAAACCAAACAGCATATTAATGGTGTTGTAGTCCCTGCTAATCGTTTGATCTATTTTATTAAATTCTTTTGAAGTTGCCCCCCAGCACTTTTGGGTAGATGAAGTGTTAGTTAGTGCGTTGCATACCTTCCCGTCCACCATTGTAAAAATTAAGGTGTGTTCCACTTTATAACATTTATTTTTGTAATAAACAGTTGTTGGGGTAAGATTTTAGATTTCCTCGTCAACCCTTTTTTTCTCTACTCGAGAAAGCTCCGTAGATTCACGAACGTAATTTATTTTCAGAGGTCTACAAAACCGTGTAGCAGCATGCCGAGGATTTTTCCAAACACTTATTTCTTTAGATTTAAGGTGAATAGGCACAATGGTTGCGATAAAAACGGAGGCGTCCTGCGCGTCATTTTCTTTACCTTGACAAAATGCTTGTTTATAAGAAGTATGGCCCGAACTGCCGTCGAACCCCCACTTGGATATTAAACAAAGGTTTTTTGAATTTTCACATTCAATTACATCCTGTTGGAATGTAAAAAACAATCGTTGAACAGTAATACCTAAGAGGCCTTGTAACGAAACTTCAGCACTAGTTTCGGTTATTTTGATGCAGTTTTTCTCAGGATAACACAATTTTTTCGCAGCCTGAACACATTTATATGGCGGAAATGTTTCTGGATCACTCGTTCACTTGATATTGGTGCCGTGACAATTTAGCATCACATAAAACAGCTAAAGCTTCATCAGCTGATAACTGATTAGGTTTATTACACTTCTTCATAGCTTCAGTGTACTTAACTGCACTACTTGGACTGGATGTTATTTCATGAAAGAGTTTCGAAGCTGCAGTTTGATTAGAAGCCCTTAAAGCCATTTGAGCGGCAAAAGTAAATTTAGAAACTGGTGCTAGATTTCTCAGTTCCTCGGTTTTTTGACTTTCGTTCTATCACCGCAGTTTTCAAAGTCTAACTGCGGGCGGCCACGTTTACAGTGAGCTCTTGGAAATGAAACGGCTGTATCTAACCAACTTCTATTATCGTTGCAAAATCTCACCCTTTTCCTACATGCTTTAGCCCATTGCGATTTGAATTGAACTTTAAAAGTAGCGATTTTGGCACTCAAATCCGCCATATTTTTCCCACTACATTTTGTTTTAGCAATTATTTTTTTTTTAAAAGTTAAATTGACTCTCGTGATCTCTGAAATCCAGAATCAAGTAGGATATCATACAGTTTTTGTCGCGTTATAAACACAAATCTGGCGGGGACCTCTGTAAATAAAAAATTTGATATACGCTTTTATATAGGGTTCGCTAAACTCAGTGGCGTATTAGAAGTATCTGGAGAACCAATGAATAGACTACTCTGCAAATTTGGCTCTGGTTGTAGATGAACATAAAATATCTTTTTAAAATATTTTAAAGTGCGCGGTGTTGCTGCTTCTATATTAAATCGATGACAACATCCGTTTTCTAAATTAAACACTGTGTATATTATAACATTTTTATATTTTCCTGAACATTTTGAACACTTTTTGTGTCATATTTCCTAGACCTAAATTCTACTGTTTTCGAGAAAATGGCTGTTGAAAATTGACATTTTTGACCCTTTGAAAGCTCTGTAACTCCCAAACGTCTTAACTTACAACAAAATGGATTTCACTTTTTTATCTTAGTTTTTAATTATCTATCTCCAGACGCTAATTTCTATTTTGACAGGAAATGTCAAATTTTGACACCCCCTGTCAAATTCAAAATTGTTATCGGTATATAGACTAAACTAAGATAAAAAAATCCATTTTGATCAAAGTTAAGGCGTTTGGCAGTTACAGAGCTCCAAAGGGTAAAAAAATGTCAATTTTCAACGGCCATTTTCTCGAAAACAGTTGAATTTAGGTATAGGAAACATACAAAAAAGTATTTAGAATGTTCAGGACAATACCAAAATGCAATAATATACATCCATTTAGGAAAAAGATGTTGCCACCGATTAAATATAGAAGCGGCAACATCGCACCGTTTAAAATATTTTAAAAAGAGAGTTTATGTTCATCTATGACCACAGACAAATTTTCAGAATAGTCTATTCAATGGTTCTCCACATACTTCTAATACGACTTCTAAATTGACGCAAAAAAGCGCAATATTTTAAATTGGTTTATAAATATAAAACAAATAGGCTTTATGAAAGCATTGAAGTCACACCTTAATATTGCTTAATTTGTTTTTGAAACTATGTCTGTATTGGAAAAATGTTCAATAATAGGAAGATTTTGAATATAATAAAATATATGTCTTTTCTTTATATAATTAAAGCTTATACACAAAATCTATATATCCTTAAATAGTAATTCATACCTGAGCATGAAGGCTCCATTCTAAAAGACTGGATATTTTGTCACGTATTCACATAAGAATTAATTAAATACTGCTTAGTTTTAAAGTATGCACTGGGCACGCGTAACGTCACGAAACAATTGCCACACTTGCGACTTGATAACAAATAATAATAGGAATATAAAGAGTTTTTAATTGCTTTCGCATCCCCTGGTTGTTTTTAGGTTGAAAAATGTAAAATTATGTTTGTTAAATGAATCTGTATTTTGGATTTACTGCCATGTTTCGTAGTCCGTGGCCCCAGTGTGCGCCGGATATTTTTCTTTTGAAGTGTTTGGATAATACCATAGTTTTTTAAATCTTTAAATTAATATTTAATAATTTAAAAATTGTTTATTTGTTACGACCGGCTTTGGGGTGTCGTAACGGCTTAGCTGCTAATTTATTATTTAAAATTAGCGAATTTTGTGTATATTTTTTAGTTTAACATGAAAATTATTACTTTCTTCTTCTTTCTTTTCAGCAAGAATAGATTCTGTTTGGGAGAAGAATAAATTAGAGAGATCTGAAGGAATAATTTAAAACTGTTGGTATAACGGATCAGAATGACATTAGAAAAAGTTAATAATTTACTATCTACATTGATTTCCACATCATCACAATATTCAAGCAAAATACACAATTTTCTGTTTTGTTATTGAAGTTTTTTTTAATTGGGATCACAAACGACGTTTGTACTTGGCAAAACGACCGTGGTAATGAATGCGGAGTGACGTGATTGACTGTAGGCAGTGAGTAATAAGCAATTACTCACTGGCAGCAGTAATATCTATATAGTTAAGACACTAAGCCAGATTGTTCAGCAAGTTCGGGAGAGAGTTGTACTGCGCCAATTTATATGATTTTTTGTATTGTTTTATGTACTTTTCCATAAAATCAGCCGGTTTTTCTTTAATAACATTTCTGGATGACGTGGTGAATGAGCCTCATATTTTTGTAATTCTACTACTACACTTTATCTTATAGATATTTTGCCTCAATCTCAACAAGAAATTTTACTTTTATCCACTAGATTATAATCTTTTATGTTAAATAAAAGTGACGAACTTTTTATATAGAAATTTAAATCGTTTCCCTTTACATGAAAATATAATATTTTTGTAAGCGTTTGTTACAGTTGAGTTTGGCTTTTGGCGTTGGATATTTGTCCAGAAATTGATTTGTCCTTTTAAAAGCTTCTCAAAAATATATAATAATATGGGTCTATTTTAATAAACAACAACAAAAATCCTAATTTTTATAATTATCATCCCAAATTTTGCAGTAGGCCATACAAAACAATGCTGCCTTTTATTTAAAGTCGTTAACAATATCTACATAAATCAAAATAAATATATAATTAAATCTATTTATCAAAATATGTATTGATAATTTCGCACCAAAAAAGTACTACCTACCTAGATTTATGTAACACAAGAACAAAACAGTAATAAATTATTATGTAACAAGCCTTTCAGCAAAAATCAACTGTCGTATAAGAACTACAGTAACCAAGGAAATCAAAAGAACTGTTCAAATTGATTTCCATTTTTGTTCTATGCACGCTTCGCACAATTTTCGTATTCGTTTTAGGGAATTAAGCAAAATAACGGGATGATTTTGTAAATAGCGAAAATTTTCTCTTATTGCATTTCCTAAATCTTGGACATTATCATAGTGGCCTTTGTAAATTCTATCTTCCAGATATCCCCATAGAAAGAAATCTAAAATCGACAAATCTGGGGACCTAGGGGGCCATCTTATAGGTTCATTTGTTCCGATCCATTGAATGGCAAAATTATTGTCCAGAAATAATCTCGTCATTCCAGAATTGTGTGCAGGAGCACCGTCCTGTTGAAAATAAATTTCGTTAATTTGCGCTAGAGGAACATCGTCAAGTAATTCAGGTATAGCTGCCTCTAAAATTTCTATATAGCGATTGGCTGTTAGATTTCCCTCAAATATATAAAATTTTATATGTGTTCCTAATATGAAGCAGGACACATTTCGACCAAACCCGCCCTGCTGTCTTCTGGGAAATATTTGGTGTTGATTTTCCTGGGACCAAATCTACTATTGTGCCTATTGAGTATACCAGAATTACTGAAATGTGCTTCGTCTGACCATTTAACCTTCCTTTCAAAATCTCTAACCATATCGCATCTTTCTCGAAACCAATTGCAGAAGACTATCCGACGCTGTGCATCCCCTGGCTGTAAGTGCTGCACGAGCCTAAATTTGTATGGGTGGTATTTGTGCTTTTTTAGAATTTCTTAAACTCTAGTTTTTGGAATCCCTATGCTTGTTTCACTGGCCCTACAAGAGTTTGCAGGGTAAGCTTCTGAATTAGCCAAAACCGTAATTTCCTCAGCCTCCCGATTTTCTTTATTATATGTTTTCGTACGAGGTTTGATAAATGATCCGTGATTAAGTAAATTCTTTTTTATCTGATAAAAAGTGGATATATCAGGTTGCCTCCTTTCTGGATATCTAAATAAAAATTAAGCAATAGTATTTCAACATACCTAAAAATTAACTATTTGCCTGTTAAAATACATCTCAGAAGCCGCTTCAACATTTTCATTACTTAATATAAAACAAGCTAAGATATCGTACTTTTCATAATGTTCGAAAATTTGGTTTTCTTCCATAATAATACAAATATATTTTTACACAATAAATAAATACAAAAAACTAGCGCTATATTTTATATACGCGTACAAAATTGGGAAATGTCATTTGCTTCCAAGAAAACAAAAGAAAACGGCATCGTTTTGCATGGCCTACTGCAAAATTTGGGATGATAATTATAAAAATTAGGATTTTTGTTGTTGTTTATTAAAATAGACCCACACTATTACATATTTTTGAGAAGCTTTTAAAAGGACAAATCAATTTCTGGACAAATATACAGGGTGCCCCATTTAAAAAAACACAACTTTGGGTCATATCTAATAAATAACAACTCAAACGAAAAATATGACTACGCCACTGGATCCAGCGTAAAAAACTGCATAAGCAGCAATTTTTCCCTTTGCGTTAAGTTAAAGGATAACCGAGATACGAGGGGGATCCCAAAATGCAAAATTTTCTATTTCGCCCTGTATCTCATAAACGAAGAAGGCTATGAAAATTTTGTTTACGGCTTCATGAGTTTCACAAAAAATTAGCTCAGTTTCATGAAAACCGCAAGGTTCTATCTTTAAAAATAAGCGAGATACCCTGCTTTTGCAACCAAATCCGGACACCCTGTACACTGGGACACACGCTTCTCGCTCTCGGGTCGATCGAGGCATTTAAATATTACAAAATACTAGGTAGACCGGATAAGTAAAAGTTTGAAGACACAGGTAAACTTTTGGATTTCGGGCAGCCATAATGACGCAGGAAAACCGTTATTTATAAAAACCTTTGAGATTGCTTTGGACTCATTTTCATATTGTTTACAATTAAACAGAAAATGGCTGACATGTCCATATTCTCCATATGATGGACAGTCGGGACTCTCGTCGATTCCAATTTTGTATAGATGGAATGGTAGCCTAACGTGATTCAATTTAAGGCAGCTTATGCAAGATATAATTGTCCGAGCAGTATTCGTACTTGGGAACCAATGTCTGTGCGGAATACTATTATGTATTAGGCTGCAGTGAGTATTTGTATGAAAACCATACTCCTGCCACTCTGTTCTCCACTGAATGGACATGTTGTTACGAAAGGCGGGCAAATATTCACTGGTGATTGAAGTTGTATCATTTATGTTATTCTCGATATTACAAGATTTTGCAACGTGGTCTGCATGATATTTCCTGTAATTCCATTATGTGATTTTCTCCAGAGGAACTTAAAATTTTTGTTACTTTCAGAATTTAGTTCTAATATTCTATATATAAAACAATTAGGAAAAGTATCTTTAGAGTAGCAGAAATTTTCCAACTTTCGTAGAACAGACTGACTGTCTGTACATATTAAAATATGAGTGGCAGTTTGTGTGATCGCCCATTTGATAGCGTAATATATTGCCGCAGCTTCAGCACAAAATATGCTGTAATCTTTATTAATAATAACTGATTGTTGATAGTCCAACCTAGGAATACAGAATGCTGCCGATGTCTGATGGGAGGTTTTTGAGCCATCAGTATATACTACTAGAGTACCAGGTTTGTATTTTTCTTTCAATTTATTGTTACACTGATTGTTACTTGTAGTTTATTTCAAATAGAGTTTTAGATTTTGGGTCAGTGAAATTTAGGTATTTACTTTTGGTACAATTTTCGAATGCCAAAGCCAAAACTGGAGTCCACTTTTTTGCCAGTAGCGGTCCGTGAGATTTTTGATAAATAATTGATATATTTTAGTAGTTAGCTGACTGTTCTTCATGTAAAGTTTCAATAAAAATTTTGAGGCTAGATATTCTCTCCGGAGATTTAATGGAGGTTCTAAAGCTTCTACTAAAGTAGCCATATTTGGAGAAGATGACATAACACCCATACATATTTTAATAGATTTGTATTGAATTCTGTCAATTTTTAAAAGATGTGTTTTACTTGCCGAAGTGTAGAACAAACAACCGTAATCAAGAACTGATCTTATGAATGCCCTATAGAATAACAGAGCCACCTCCTGTCGTGCTCCCCACTGAAATCGACATACTTGTCTTAACAAATTAAGACCCTTTTCTGCCCTATTAATTATGTGAGATATGTGTTCCTTCCAGAGTAATTTTCTATCCACTACAACACCCAAATCCTTATAGTTGCTACTGACTGGGAAATTAATATTATTTAAAGTTATATTTGTTATGTTCGGAATTCCTTTTCGACTGAAGAATACCACAGATGATTTGTTGTTAGATAATGAGAAACCACTTAATAAACACCAGTCCTGTATGCAATAAGATATGTGTTTAAGTTTAGTAACGCTGTCTTGAAAGGTTTTTGTGGCACTGTATACTACGAAATCATCAGTAGTATCAGAAATCAATTGTAGTCCAATAATATTATCATGCCACAATGAATGGAAATCATAAGTATACAAATTAAAAATAAGAGGACTCAACACTGACCCTTGTGGTATGCCCATTGAAGTGGTTCTAGGTCCTACTTTTTAATTACCATGTTTAAGATAAACTTGCCTATTATTGTATAAGTTTAATATTGTATTAACCAGTTGCTCCGGTATACTAAGGGTTTTCAATTTAATTCTAAGTATTTCGAGAATAACACTCTCATAAGCACCCTTAATGTCAATGAATAAAGCTCCTGTACACTTATTATCAGTAAGTCCAGTTGAATCCATATTGATTAGAAGCCAGTATATTGTTGTTATATAACCAATATTCTAGACTAAATTTAAATAACCTCTAAAAGGTTTTGGTTACACAGGACATTAAAGTTATAGGTCAGTAAGACTCTCGCTTAAGAATATTTTTTCCTGGTTTGTGAATTGGGATAATTAAACAATGTTTGAAAATTTCAGGAATGTACGATTTCCTATACGTCTCATTAAATATTTCTAAAAGATATTTTTTAGCAAAATAACCCATATTTTGCAATAGGGGATAGCAAATATCATTCAAACCTGGAGAAGTATTTTCTCTTTTTTTTAATGACTTTATTTAACTCTTCTAGTGAAAAGGGAATTGTGAGAAAACGGTTATGTAAAAAATTGAAAGAGTCGCCAGATAAATTATTTACGCTTGGAGGCGCCAGTTTTGATAAAATATTTTCAGCAATCTCTGAGGGCATGTTAATTGTTTTACTCTTGTCATTGCGTAGACGTTTAACAGTTTCCCATATTTGAAAAAAAAAACATATCTATATCTATTAACGTTAAAAGGATATATTCTAAAAATAATATCGATAAATTTAGTGTATCGAAACCAGTGACGGCTCGTCGGTCTCCCCTATAAGATGAAGTAAAATGTTATTTGTATTATAATCCCTTTTTTTTTAATTATTAGGTTCCTACTCTCCAAATTTCATTTTATTAAAAGTCCTATAAGAAAATTATAAATCCATTAATTCTCCCGGACTATTAATATATTTTCTAACTCGCTGTTCCGCGCCCCGCGCCATGCAGTTGGCTTTCATCCTTTTCTTTATTTTTCTTCCTCTCCTAGCAACCTTGAGTCATCGCTCCTGGTCGCCGCCGTCACCTGGTATGTTTGCAATACATATTGAGGCCACGAACGCTGATTCAGTGGCAATATTGCCAGGTCTGGTGAAAATTCACCAGATTTGGTGATTTTTTATACCATTTGATGATACGGTGAATTAAAAAGTTCTATTACGCCAATGAATAGAGCAAAAAAGTAGTGATTTTCTGCCAAAAATACTAACCAGAAACCGAGTGCGCCATTACACTCAGGATAGTCCACAGTAATATTCCGGTATGTTTTCCATGCGCGAACAATGCTTCCAGATATGATCAAAACGGGAAAATAGCGTGCTGAAGGTCTCTATTACCTCTGGGTTGCCATGATTGCGTCGAGTTAGGGCGTTTTTGATCATGTTTAGAAGCATTTCTCGCGAATTTCGCAGAATTTTAACGCAAAATCAGAATATACTTGTTATAGTATTATACTTCTACTTTCGATGTGATTTTGCAAAATTCAAATCGGATCATCCAAGGAGCATCCATGCACTCGAAAAATAGTGCAAAAAAATTAAATTACGCAAAAACTATGTAACCCACAATACCTGGTTTTAAATTGTGTATAGTACTTATCAATAACTATTATTTCGCAAAGGGCCTTCATTACAACTTAAATAAAGGGCGAAAAAAATCTAATTTTTCCAGTTTTCTCAGTTTTTTTCAGTCTCTGTCATTCATTAATATAAACAAATTTGGCAAAAAATCGATGAAAAAACAACAATATTTATTAGATAATGCTCTCACTTCAACATCTAAAAAAGCATGCAATATAGGATGTGTTTGCTCATAGTACCTTTTATATCAAAACGGGCTTTTAAAAACGATACAGATTCATAATAACATCTACTATAATATTGAATATTACAATAAATTGCGACATATTACTAGCTGATGAGTCAACACTATACGTTCAAGAAGTCTTTACTGGAACTGAATAAATTTATAGCTACCCACGAGGACTCTAGTGTAGCCCGTCAACTTGTTAAGCATTCAAAAGTGTCACAGGAGTCATCAGAAGAGGATGTATCCGAAGAAGGTATATCATATGATGATTCTACAGATCTAGAAGACTTTTCAGATGACCACGAGGCCGAATCAATTAATGTTTTTCCCGAAATGTTTTATGCTGTTTTTTACGACCAGCAATGGTTTATTGGTAAAGTTAGTAACCGAATAGATGAACACAACTATAAAATAAAATGTCTTCGTGAAAATAAAAAAAATTATGGAATACTTTTGGCTAAGGGAGGAAGATTGCGACATTGTTAAAGGCATTTATATTTTATATGGTCCTATTAAAATGGTAGGAAGTGAACCTCTAAAACTTTCTAGGCATGACATACAATAGAAGCACGCTATAAAAAATTTAAACAAAACTGAACAAAGCTTTAGTTGAAATTGTTCAACATTTTTCAAAATATATTAACTATTGCCATATTTAATTAATATAGATTTATTTAGATAATATTTGTTTTTTGCCTCCTCATTTTCTATATCCATAAATATTACTATTGTGCGTAAATAAAATTGATTTAAAATATATTACAATTGTTAACTTTATAAAGCTTTTTAATTTTTATTATAATTTAAAATAGTCAAATTAAATGCATTTTAAATACAAATGTACTATATAAAAGGTTTTGAATAATTGTAATTTACACACTTCACACATTATCGCAATATTATACCGAATATTCTACTCATGTACAAATTTTCCCGTAAGACTGGTGGTGTTTTCGAAAAATTATAGCGGAAATACCACGTCGTCTAGGAAACATGGTATTTGCACTTACCTGGTTAGGTATGGTTACATACCTAACCAAAAAATGAAATCTTGACAATATGAAACCTGCTTTTGAGAGACGCTAGAGTCCCTACAAATTGATTTTTTTTAAGTATCTTTCAAATATTTTTGAAAAGTTGTCAATATGAATAATCGCTTTGGGCTAGTTCAAGAAAAGGAAATTGATGAAGATATAATTGGAATCGAACCAAGAAACACCGTTAAATCCAAGAAGAGCATCTGGAGACAGTTTATGTCATTTTGCGACGAAAAAAACTATACGTTTGACCAAGATACTCCAGTATCCCAACTAGCAAAGATTTTGAAAAGCTGGGCCTACAATATGCGAAAAATGAACGGGGAGGAATATAAAGAAGGCACGGTAAAAATTATTTGGAATGTGACGGCGAAATTATTGATGGAAAGTTATTTCAATGAATACAAAATTAAAATAAATCCCTTCGATCAGATCGAATTCAAATCGGCCCGAGACGCAAAAAATACCAAAAGGAGACATTTGCAAGGTATTGAAGGCAAACGCAGAGAATCGGCCGTTTTTTTAACATACAATGAATTAAAAAATCTAATCGAAGCTTGTGATGAATCAACTCCAGAGGGTTTACAAAAGAAGTGTTTTTTCTGTTGTCCTATGATTTAGCCTGGAGAGGAGGAGAAGGTGCAAGAGCCGAAATAACTTTTTTCAAAGAAGAAACTGACAACTTCGGAGGAAAAACAGGTAGAATTCAATACAACCCTGTTTTTTCTAAAACATGTCAAGGTGGTGGCCGAAAACTCGCCGATTCGAAGTGGTTTGTGAGAAACGAGAGAAGTCCCAGATTTTGCCCAGTAAGAATTTATAAAGAATTATAAGATAAAAGGAAAAGTATCTCCAACACTCGACTATTTTTGACGCCAAACCCCTATTGGAAAATTTTCGGAAAATGGTGCAAAAACAGCCCAGTAGGAGAAAACGAGATTTCAACTTGTACAAAAAAACAAGTACAGAAATCAGGCCTCAATACCACAAAAAAATTCACCAACCATTCCCTCAGAGCTACTGCCGCGCCGTGTCCAAACTGGCCAAAAGCGGAGTGTCGGAGCAAAACTTGATAAAAATTACAGGTCATTCGAATGCGAAATCCCTATCAAGTTATTTGCAAATGGATCCAGATCACCACAAAAAAATTATTGAAAAAATGAGGGAACCTGGAAAAGAACCACCTCAACAGCACGTGCATCCAGCCCCTGTAGCAGCATCACCCAGCACAAGTACAAGTAGTGGTCTGACGGCATCTTCTTCGGCATCGTCGCAAAACAAAAATGTGGTTAATAATTATCAGAACTGTATCTTTTATTATACAATCAATAATTAAAATTGAATATTTAGATTTATATTATCTACTTTTCAATATTTAGACAAATAATTTTATTAGTATATTATTATTCAATTTGTGTTCAATTTGTTACAAAATTCAAATTTCTGAACTTGAAATAGGTATATATTTAATATTCAGTTAATAAAGCTTAGTTTCCTAGTATTTGATTCGTGGAATATTCCTCCTAAATACCATTCGTGCTTAAAAATTAACCAGATAATTTTCCACTCATGTGTGATTTCTCTACAAATTTTCCTCGTTCTTCGGGCTCGGGAAATTATAAGAAAACACGCATTCGTGAAAAATTATCGGAAATTTTTAAGCACTAGTGGTATTATCCCCGAAAATATGAGTTTATTTCATGAATTTGAAATTTTTGATGGGTTCTACAATATTTTTTTTATATCACTAAGTAGAAATTAGCCGCAGACTAACATTTATCTAATTTTGTTTTGTATAAAAGAGTAAAAGAAATAATAAAAAATTGTGGGATTCCGCAAGATTTTGTGTAATTCTTTGGGGCTCCGTGGAATTCCGTGGGATTCCGAGGATTTCCAGGGGTTCGGAGGAATTCCGTGGCATTCCATGCAATTCCGTGGGATTCAGTAGGAATCCCTTGGGATTCCCTGCTAAATGGAGACACCACTAAAATCAACCCGATCCTCGGCTTTCTTCGCTTGACATCAGGTGTCATTGGCCGCTTTTTTACTGCAAATTTTTTGCCTTTCTTTTTTATTCAAAGTCAGAGTTTTTATAAAAACTGTGTCCGAGATTAGAAAGTTTAGGATTTCAGTTTGTTATTGAAGTGTTTTATTTGAACACAGCCCTTAGTTTTGTGTCAATATTCTCTGGTTGGACTATTCTCATCATGGAAGTTCAAACTACACGCTTAAATAAAACGTGCCTAATATGTGACTTTGAATTTTCCAGTGTTTCAGCAAAAAACAAACACATTAAAAACATTCATAACCAGGAACAGGATGTCTAATATAGCAGAAAAGCACACGTTATATGCCCTTTATGTACAGACAATGAATTTGCCTGTGGGACATACAACATGCTTCAAATTCATCTGGAACAAAGTCACAAGATCAAAGTTGAAGTATTATGTTTAATTTTTTTAGCAAAGAAAAATATGAGAAGTAGTTAGCGCCCTCATTTAGACAATTACCACGATAAAATCATTGGAAAGGCATACAAAATGGCAGAAACAATTGATTTGGGGAATATCAGGTAATTTCTTCAACACGTGATGAGTATTACAATGTTTCCTATAATGAATTATGTGAGTTAGAATGCAAAACTTTATGCTGTAGAGTATGCAAGATTTGCATTCACCGCTATATGTGTGACTGTTCACAATATACTATAAAAACTACCTCGTGTAAACACATAAATTTAGTATGTTTCTATCAGCAAGGGCAGGGAAGCAATTCTGTTTTAGGTGATGTTGCTGAAATGCTTGCCGAACAAAGGCTATTGACTATTAAGAATCACCATAATGATGAAATTGAGAAATTTATGAAGGAAAAAAACAAGTGTAACCTTGGGATAGCAGTTGACAAAAAGAAAACAGAGGGGGATCGAAATTGAGACGCTATCAAACTTTTTAAGATTTTTGGTTGATGATACGTATGATAAGTATGTTGCATAATTAAGCAAAGTAGTGCCTTAATACTAATTAATTATTATAATTTTAAGGTGCATGAAGCAATTTGGTGCAACGATCGAACAAGTAAGTAAAGTAAACCAAAGATGGGCAAAAGAAAAATAGAGAAACAAGATTTTTTCCTTCACGAAGAAAACAATGATATTATAAATAATTTAAAATGTTTAATTTATTTAGTTTACAAATGTTATGTAGTTTTTTAAATATGTATGATTGTCTTTTGTATTTCAAAAAAATATGCGCTCGTAAGTTTCTTGCAGTTTCTTCTTACGAGTTGTAATCGAAACTGTGGGTATTATCTGAATTACATTAAACTATTTTAAAATGATCAAAATGTTTTTTTTTACTCGGTTTTATTTTTCTAATCTGTAGATACTATAAAAATTATCAAATAAGAATATAAGTCGGATGGATATACAAGACATTTAAAAAATAAAAAACATTTGGTTTTGAAAACATTTTTTTAAATTATTATGTTACCAGAATTATAGGGTATAAAATTTTCATAATAAAAAGCTAAGTACAGTTTTTTTATATCATTTACAGTTAGTGACAGGACCAAAAATGGAAATTGAGCCTTAATATCTCCTTAACTATAAATAAATTGAAAGAAATATATTTGGCCTTTTAAGAAATTTCCATTACAGAAATTCCAGTTTTAAAAAACTTGTATATCTGACAGATTTAATATTATCAAACTTATTTCTTCTTTATGTACCAACTTTAATCAGAAATAACATTTTCTCTATCAATAAAAAAAAATCTTATATGGGTAAAACTTTTTGTGATATGCTGTATATTTACTCACCATTCAGAAAAAGCCACCATTATAACTTAAAATTAATAAATAGAAAACAATTTTAAATCAAAAATGTAATGTATGGAAATAATTTGATGTAAACACATTTTATGGGAAGAAAGTAATTTATTTACAATATAATGTCCTCAGAAAATTCTTAAAAAGAAAATGACCAAGAATTTTATATCACAAGTATAATTATTATATATGAAATTATAAATCATTAAAAATAATAAGGAAAACACATTGGAATAGATATTAATATAGATTCTTTATTCCATTGGCTATGTTGTGTTTTTTCATAAGTCTGCAATATATATGGTAATGGCCCCAATTTTTACTATCACTGTCTTCTCTCTTTTTGATAAGTGTTATTGCCTTTGGTCTTATCTTAAGTCCAGCAGCTCTGCATATGTATGACTTCTGTTCTAGATGAGTCTTTTGTATGTCACAAATAAATATATTACCTGTATAATTCTTCACAAAGGTCATAATATTACGTGTGGCTTTTGGATATATTAGCGATTCTGTTTATGTTTATGAAAGTTTCTACCGTTGTATGAACGAAGCTCCCGTTCATATAACGTCTCTACTTTCTAGAAACTCTATAGAAAACTCAATCTCAGGTAGGCACGTTTTGTTCGAGTATGAGTGTACTTTGTTCTAATAACCATGGGTACACGAACACTTTAAATAATAAAATGCGTTGTTTTTAATTTCGGACATAGATATAGCAGTTCGATAATCTTTACTTTCTTCGTATATGACATAACCTCAAAGCTTCCCCGCGTTAGAAATTTAAACAGCAACGACACCCGATATCCAACGAAGAAAGCCGAGGATCGGGTTGATTTTAGTGGCGTCTGCTAAATGGGATTCTTGTGTACGGTTTCCAAAGGTGGTTTAGCCCTCGCGTTGGATGGTTGGTCGGGATACACGCTTCCCAAACAGGAAATAAAATGACTTTATTTATTCCATTAAATATTTGTCCCAGTTAGAACTACTTTCTCTTACATAAATCTCTCTTGCCTCTAAAGATTTTCAACTCTAGAAAACCATATCGCGCCAAATGAAACACACCCTTTTCACCCACTATCGAAAAGTGAAAAAAGATAGACGCAGCCACTCGCCTTTTAACATGTTATTAGATTGAAGTGTTGGCTTGATAGTGCTACTTAGACCATAAAACAGAGGATAGATTCAACATTTCATTTATAAATAGTTTCGAAAGTTGGATCAATTATTGTTTTTCGCGTGATATGGGTGCAGGTGAAAAAATATATCTTCCTCTGCGTCGCCGGTCCCAAAAATGTCAACCCTGTTGCCTCTCACTAATCACTGAACCAGCACCGCACACTGGCCGATTTTGCCGAAAACATGGCAAAATTGAAAATATTTTTTTGGATATATTTTGCTTTAAACTGAACTAGTAGGCATTCTAATATATCAAGTAGCTAGTAGCCTTTGAAACTGATATTATAGAAAGTGCTGAGTTGTTTTAAGAAATGTAAAATTCGAACAATTTAGAGGTGATTTTCATACGTTTCTATTTGTAACTAAATTGATTTCTTAGTGAATAAAATATCCTCTTGATGATTAATAAGCAAGATTTTTTTATCATGGAAAACAACGAGCAAGGTGTGTTGTTTAGAAATATTGTATGTCATAACATTATATTCAAACTTCGTACAATTTTAAGTGGGTTATAAATAAAAGTGTATTTTTTGATGATTTTTTTTAATTTCAAAATTGAAAAGTTATTTTGTTTATGATTTCACCACATTTCACCTATCGCAAATATTTTTTTGTAAATTACGCGTACCTTCTTCTTATGTTCTCTGCTAACATACATTGCCCGAAAATGCCCATAAGAAAATATAGAGTAATTAAATCAGGGTTGACCACCAACCATATTTCAGCCATATTGTTCTTTAATTTTAGACAAAAATGTATAAACTCATTGTAGCCACATAAAAAAGCTGAAACATATTCTTTAGTTTATAAAATAGCCGCCAAGGGATGCAACAGCAAAAGGATAGTCTAGTTGTTGCTTTTCTCGTAAATTTTCGTAAAAATTTATTTAAAATGCAACACGCATTGCAATTCTTAACCGATTTACACACTTTTACTTTTCTCTTTTAGCATGTTCTCGATAATAAAGCGATATGGAAATATGTCCAAAAACATCTTTTTAATGCGAATAATTGTAAAATATTATCTTTTTGTTACTGAAGAAAGTTTTTATAGGGATTAGAAAAAATCTAACTACAAAATTCCTTTTGAAACTGACTGGCTATACATCATTAACCACTGAGGCTAAAAAACTTTAAATAACTTTTATTATAAATTTAAGAATAAATGCAATTCTACAAACAGAAGAAAATAACGATTTTTTGAAGAATTCAGTGTATGAAACAAGAATTTCATTTTCTCGTAATAATAATGGAGGTGCCAATAGGGGTCGAAAAAAACTAAAATTCGAAGAATGTGATGAGAGAACAAAAAGACAAAAATCTAAAAAATTACGCCAGAATTATAGTCTAGAATAATTAGCTTATGCTGCCCAAATGGAGTATAGGAGCGAAAATAATAAAAATACGGCAAAATTATTAAAAACAGTAAATGAAGAGCCTGCAAAAGCAGAGATTTTCTCAACGCTTGAAATAAAAAAATCAATACTCGTATTCCTGAATTACTGGAGACGAAGCTCCTTCATTGGTGGTTGAACCGAAGCTATCGTATTATAAATTCATACGAATACACGCTCTAAACCTTAATTCTATACATTGTTCATATGACCAGGTTCGAGGAAAAAAAAGTTGTTACCCTGATAGAATTGCTGTGAGTGGATCTCAGGCTAACTTTCACTTCAAAATTTACTTAATCAAATAAGCCATAGGGCGATGTTCTGAAACATTGAAGTCTCATTGAAACCTGATATCATAATCTGGCAAAATTGCAGGCCTTCCTCAACACGGTTTTCTCGCCCCATTAAGTACAAGAAAAATAAACATGGATTTTCGGATCAAAAACCTTATTCCCTCTGATTATAACCTGAGTGGTATTGTTGTCCAAGTAAACTAAAAACTATTTTTAATGATGACGGTAAGGTTGGAAATGCTATAACGGACAACAATTTTACCCAAAAATGTTTTTATGTGCTGTAACGTCGAATGTAGATTTTTCTAAAATTTATTATGAGGGTATTGCAAATATTGGACCCACTATCCTGCCTAGTTATCTCTAGAAATGTACGAGGTATATCAAAAAACTAAAGTATAAAAATGAACACCTTTTATCTCGAACACTCCCTACATTAGTACTGAGGTTAAGTTAGTTTAGACCATTATATCTTAGCGCCAGGTATATATTTCTAGATTTTGCAGACACCCTATAGATAAAAGACACTCTTATCTCATTAAAGCATTTTTTTTTATTTTAACCCCTGTATAATAAATAAAATTCAAACAAATTAGCAAGAAAACAGTTTTGATAATTGACTTCACCAAACTGGACATATTTTACTCAACAAAATACTGCAGACACATTACGGATTCATTTATGCCATGTTTTTGGCAAAATCAACCAGTGTGCACCGGCTCGTTTCTGTTTAATTTAATATATGTATATAGCAAGCAATAATTTAATACGTTTTTGCCAATTTTAGGTCTCTATCAGACGCGTAGTCAAAAATTCGGACTGGGGGGTTCAAAATCAGAAAGCAGGTGATATAAATATTTTGCAGTTCCATTTCACTTTCTTTGCAAGAGGAAAGTTTCAGGAAAGTTGAAATTAACTGATTCCGATTGACTTCAAATTTTAGTCAAAAATTAAAAATCTTATGGTGATAGGTAATAATCTTGTTAAAATCCAATGTGACGGAACAAAATGGCGACCTAATAAAAACGTTAAAAATATATTACTAAAAAGGTGTTCAAGTGTGATCTAGGAATAAACTGTTACAGTTTTGGTGAGGAGCCTTAAGGCTAAATAAAATAGCCGCCTAATTAAATGTTTAAAATATCAGTATCAAAATTCTATTTATACAATTAAGTTGAAATCTTACACAAAAATCAAGTGTGAAAAAGGGATGATCCTGTAAAAATTGTTAAATGCTATATAGCGAAACAAGATGGCGGCCTAATGTTGAAAAAGCCAGCAAAATTCCATTTCCTACTAAAAAAATCTTTTTTTTATAGAGGAATATAATAAATATCATAATTGGTTTTTTTATAGGTAAGTAATTATAAAATAATACCGATAAATAAAACAAAAATTTAAAAGTAGTCTGTATATTTGTATGTTCGTAAGTATGTATATATGTATGTATATGTGTATCTATATAAGTATTTATGTATGTATGTATGTTAGAAAAGTAAATCTTAGAAAATCAGAGCATTGTTCTTTGCCCGTAACATCCCTCATAACAAATTCCACCACACACATTGCATTTGTAATTTCTTATAAGGTAAGATTTGGGTTCAAAAATAAGTCCTTTTAACAGAACCCTCCTCGTAATAAAAAAAATTACACATATTGTATTTATCTAATGTGTTAATTTATTACAAAAGCTATATGGATATATAAACTATATTATATGTGTGTGTGGTGGAATCCGTTAGGAGGAAAGTTCCGGGTAAAAGGAAATTTGCCAAAGTTGTTGGTGTTCTCTTCTCGGTTAACACCTGATTTACTTTACGTAGTTTGGAATTTGGTATGTGGAGGAATAACGTAAGCTACCTCCTCGTAGATATCTGACGATTAAAATCACAATGATTTAAACAAAATGTTTTATAACCAAAAGGCATTTTAGAAAATTCGCAAAAATACTATTTAAATAAAATTATTTAGCCATAGAAATATAGAACTTATTCACATCCAAAATAGTAAATTTGTATTGTAAATAACGCATATAAGCATTTCGAGAGCTAGTATATATTTTAATGTTTACGTTAGGTAAAGCCTAACCCAAAATTGGCAAAATATTTGTTTTAGTTCAATTAATATCTGTTTTCTTGTTTTCTATGCCAATTAACATACTCGAATGTAAAAAAATTAATATGGGTAAATGCTAAGGCCTTACGGTTCGGACACCACTAATATCTAACTTTAATTACGTCAAGACTTACTTGTGATATGATACTTCCGGACTTAAATAGTCTGTATTTACACAAACAACATACTTCCTCACCATAGTTTTTCTTTTATTTAACTACTACAACATACAGAACTTAAAAAATCATTAAAAAACTAAAAGATATATATAAACAACAACGGTCGAAGCCGGTAACAAAAATGATAACAATGCAGCGTCTGTTTTGTAATTAAACTATAAAACAAGAGTGCTATGAGGATTGCTATGAATGAATAGTTGTAAAACTTCTCGTGAGGGACGTAAATTTGGCGCAGCGTCGTTACTAGTTCTATCTGGTAATATTTTTTTATTACATTTTGTAATTTTTTAAAAACCATACGGCCGGTTGCAGAAAGCTCAATTACTGAATGTCAAATTAGACAGCAAGTTCCTAGATTTCTATAAGTAGCTTGTCAAATCCGAAAGCTCGGTTAGATATTCTAAACAGCAATTAAGTTTTGTGCACTCGGGGGTTAGGTAATTACATAGACAATAAAACAATGTTTTGTAGTCTATTAATTATTGTCTGTAGTTTGTTTATGTACCGGGTGACTTCGTATAAACTGGCACCCCCGTAACTTTTTTATTTTTTGTCGTACAAAAAAGATAAAAATACTGACATACAGTCTCGAGTTATTTAAGTTTAAAAATCAATTTTTATTACAGACTGTAAAATTACTGGCTATAAAATAACAGCTTTTTGAGCAGTTGGCTATGGAAAAAAACAATATTAACAAATGTTTCTGAAATGACTTTGACATTTAAATCACTGTTAATAGAACTAATCAATTCTTTTTGATATATTTTTTTAAATGGTTTATTCTGTGGCAGGAAAACGAGAAATTGTTTGTTTGTATGCTGAAAATAATTATAATGCTTCTGTAACGCGACGTGCTTACATGGCAAATCATCCCGATGGTCCGATTCCCTCAAGATCGACAATCTAGAATATTTAGAACAACGTCAGATTTGCAAAGAAAGAAGAGGGAACTAAACAATAATAATACGGAAAATCACGATTTAAATATTGCTTTGCATCACGTAGAAAATCCTAGTCAGTCACTGCGAACTACTTCCAAGGAAATGCGGGTCCGTTACGGAGTAAAAAGAACTTCACGTGAATATATTACAAAGGTTTTAAAGAAATATGGATTTAGGCCCTATAAATATCATACTGTTCAAAAATTAACTCAAAGGCATAAGAATCAACGACTCAAGTTCTGCAACTTTATGTTAAATAGAATAAATAACGAAAGAAACTTTTTTTTAAATATATTATGGACCGATGAGTCAAGCTTTTCAACTAGTGGCTTACCAAATCGACAAAATTTTCGTCACTGGGCACAAGAAAATTCCCCATTCACAAGGGAAGTTCAATTTCAAGGTAGGAGAACAGTTAATGTGTGGTGCGGCCTGCTGAAGAATAGGGTAATAGGGCCCTATCTTTCAAAGGAACATTAACTGGACCAATATATCAAGAATTTCTGGAAACGCATCTACAGGAAATGCTAGAAAACATACCTTTAAGGCAGTATATGAACATAATTTTTCAACATGACGGTGCCCCACCACATGTGGTACGTGACGTAAAGCCTTTTTTGGATGAGAATTACAACGAGTGGATTGGAAGAAATGGAATTATTTCGTGGCCTTCAAATAGTCCAGATCTAACTCCCATGGATAATTTTTTGTGGGGGTATATTAAAAACAAAATATATAAACGTGATCTGGACAACGTTGAAGATATAAAATATTTTATAACACAGGAAATAAGACATTTAAATGAAAGAAATGGTCGTTTTATAGAGAACGCAGTTGAGCACTTGCGAAACGTTTGTCACGAATGTGTAGATAATCAGGGGGGAAATATTCATTCTGATTAATTTGTTTTGTGTTATTTGGTTCATCTGTGTATTTTGCAGTAAAATATTGTTAACAAATTGTTGTTTATATTCAATTTTTACTTCGCTGTTTTATTATAATGCTTAGGTATGCAGTAATTTGACATTGGACAGAACATTTGTTTATATTGTTTATTTCCATAGCCAACTGCTTAAAAACTGATATTTTATAGCCAGTAATTTTACAGTCTATAATGAAAATTGACTTTTAAACTTCAATAACTCGAAAACGGCTAAACCAAATGTAAACTTGTATTATATATTTGGAATCAGAAAAAAAAGATCTTTCATTTTAGGCAGAAATTTACAAGGCATTCCATTAATTCCTCGTATATATTAAAAGTTACTGGGAATTACAATGCAGATTTATAACGTAAAACCTCTGTATGTCAGTATTTTTATTTTTTTTGTACGACAAAAAATAAAAAAGTTACGGGGGGTGCCAGTTTATACGAAGTCACCCGGTACATATAACTGTGTTTTGAAAATATATAAACATATTAGAGTAATTAGATAAAACTTGGCTTAGAATATTTAAAAATGAATATTTAAAACGTGACAACAACCTACACCCATGGATGTAGTGGAGAGGGAAAAAATTCAATCTATGATCCCGTTTTAAATGATTATAGTTGGGTCTCTCTTGCTTTTATAATTTAAGTAGAGCTATTTACCCCCCGTTAGATTTTCCTGTATATTTACTAAAGTTTTTAGTAGAGAGATTTACTTTTTGTTTGTTACGCTCCTGTTAAGGAAATATCGTCAGTTTAATTGAACGGTGACGTTGGTATCAATGCCCTCCGGTAAATATAATTACATTCTTCACGTTAACCTTCAAGTCAGTTTAGACCTCTAATATCTCAAGTGTTTGAAGCCCTGCTGCAATTGTACACAATAAATGCATGCGATCTTGCAAAGTAAGTGGACAATTGCTGTTATACTCAAGACTACCGGAAAATGTAAGTTTTTGAACTAATTTTAATATATAAACAGAAGACACACTGAGTGAGTTTTATTTTTAAAAGAGAACAATATGACACCTCTTAAGACTATTTATTCAACTTTCGCGTAATCACTTAAGTATTACTTTCTCTATATGATATACTTACTGTGGAATCATTCTATATAATGAAAGATGTGCGAATGGAATAAGATTATCCATTTGATAAATGTAACGATTTCGGTATATATTGTTGATCACATTTGTAGGCATTCCATTTGTTTTATAAGAAAATCAAAATCCTCTTACTTTGCTAAAAGTAATAGTAGAAAGTCGTTATTAAATTACATATTAAAAGTAGTTTATTTTTTTACTCTCTACTTGGTACAACACCGAACATTAACAAGACAAGAAGGAGCACAGTCCGTCAGAACTTTTATGTTGTGCTTACAATAACGGGCCGACGAATCCGCGAAATTCATACAGCTGTGTAGGTGCACGCGCCTCTACGAGGTTGATGCAAACCGCTAACGATTAAAACGAATAAATGTTCACTTACCGGGGTGATTTAAAAACGAGTTTTAAAAATCTCTAGCCATAGGTGCTATTGTGACCTATTTTGCTTGATATGTATTAAAAGAAAAAAGGGGAAAACTTCCGGTTTTTTAACGGTTTAATAATATGATTGATTGATAATATAATTATAAAAAATACTGTTTGTAAAAACTAAGTAAAAAAGGAAATTAATTGTTGAAAATTTTGATGGGGGAACAAAATGTCGCCTTAATAAAGTAATTAAAAATTCCGCCTAAAAAACTATATGTGGTAAAGAGATAAACTAGTAAACATGTGATACCAATTAAAGATGGCCGAACAAACGCCCAAATAAAAAAATCACCTTCTAAGGTTTTACATATTTTCAGGTTTTAACGTCCTTAGGTGCCAAAAAATATGTTTCATCAATTCCGTCGGGCCGTCTGTCAGTTTGTCTGTCGGTCTGACACTTGGCGAAATAGCTTAAAAGCTACTTATCAGATTGACTTCCATTTTAGGCAAAAATTAAGGGTCATATGGTAAAATTTTGGTAAAAATTCAATATGCCGGAACAAGATGGTGGACTAGTGAAACGTTAAAAAAACCATTATTAACACACGAATTATCTAATTTCCTAAAATTTGGCACAAAAATCAACTGTAAGGAATGAATTGGTAACATTTTGGTATGAATAAAAGATAGCAAAACAAAATGGTGTCCTTAGAAAATATTTAAGAAATCGGCCTGAAAAAAAAAACTACTTATTAGTTAATCTAATTTTGTGCAAGCATTACATGTGATATCGAGATAAACTGGTAAAGTTGTGGTATGAATTCAAGATGATAGAACAAAATGGTGGCCAATATTAAAAAAAAAACAACTTAATTATTCAATTGACTTTAAATTTTGCAGAAAAATTAAATGTGATAATGGAATAAACCTCGCTATAAACTGGCCGAATTCAACAAAACTTTGTTGAAATTATTTTTAATTATGCCCAAAAATAAAGTGTGGCATAGGTAGAAACTAGTAAAATATTGGTAGGAATCCAATATGATGGAAAAAGATCATAGTAAGCTTTAACTAGAAACATACACATGTACACAGAAGAATACAATATTTGGTACATTAAAAAAATGCTGTCCATTTTTAGCAACGCAAGCACAATTTAACGGAAAATCGCGTACTTCATTACATTTTTCTAAAAACCAGTGGCAAAAAACTATGCGGCGTCCAAAATATGCACTTTTCTGGGCGGTTTAAAATTATGTCCAAAGTCCTGTTACACTTTTTTTTGAAACACTATTTGTCGCTCGTCTAAGTTTGTTTCTGTTAATATTAGCAAACACTTCCTGAGCCCTCTCTTCGAGTACTGCCAATGTCTCGGGAGGTTCAAATTCAAAAACTTAATTTTTAACTTGCCCTCGCAAAAAGAAATCCAAGGGTGTAATATCTGGCGACCTAGCAGGCCATGATGTAGGAACACCATTGGAAATTAATTTGTCCTCAAAAGTTCTTTTTAATAAATCTCTGACAGCCCTGGAATTGTGGACTTGGCAGCCATCCTGCTGAAACCAAACATGAAATTCGTGTTGTGCTGCATCTCTAATTGCTGGTAGAATATGGTTTTCTAGCATATCTAAATATCTTTCACCAGTTAAAGTATGCTGGTAAAAAATGAACCTTTAAGTCGATTACCTGAAAATACAAGATTATGTATAAAGCAGTTAAAACAGCTAATATGAAAAACTATTTTACCGTAAATGCCACACCAAACGTTCATGCCAAATGGAGTTTACATCCTACGTTGTGCCAACAATCTAAGATTCTCTGTTGGCCAATGGTGACGGTTGTGTTTGTTAAAGATTCCACAGTTACTAAAATATGTTTCGTCAATCCATATAATTGTCACGATTGTTATTGCCTTTGTTATACTTTTTAGGTCTTGACAGTTCGAAATTTTTACACGTTCTTAAATTAAGCACAAGTTTTGAAAAAATTCCTTTAATTTGGTTGTTGCCTCTCTGGGTAAGTATCAGCGTAATTATTTAAGGCTATAACCACATTTCTATTGTTTCTAATCTAACAGTCCAGTATATCAAATTTCTCTTCTTTGGTATAACGCAAAGTCATTTTTAAGAATTTAAAATAGACGATAACAGAAAATAACTAACAAACTTTGAAACGTCAAAAAATCAAACAGTCCAAAACAAAAAAATAATATTGTTACCACGGCGATCCAAAGCCTGCTAGAATAAAATCTATTTTTGGACATTTTGATGGTTTTTCTTGCTTATTTAATAGAGACAAAAATCCAATATGGCGTCCATAAGAAAAAATAAAGTTGGTGATGGTGAAGGATAACCGAAACGGCATAATTAAAATCTAACGCAATAACCGTTTTCTATACAAAAAATGGCTAAGAAAAATTGTTCATAGATTTTGAAACAAAATACTCATAAAAAAGTTACAGGGCTTTACAGAAAATGCCACTTTTTAGTTTTTTTCAAAATATCTCGAAAACCAAAAAACTTAAAAACACGCCGCTGGCATTTTTAAATTACCGATGAAATTCTGTAAAACTTTGCCCATTTAATCATTTTTGTATCTCTTAGAGTTTCCGAGATCCCAATACATGCATCACCAAAATGGCCCACACTGTATATTAATATTCGGTGGTATATTTCAATACTCTGTTTTACGACGGACAACCGGTTTATACATCTCACCCGGCAGCGACTTCGAGGGATCGAAAAAGCATAGCATCCAATATTCGAATGAGTAAGGCATAACAAGCGGAAGAGCTTCGAGTGCTCCTTCTTGTCTTGTTCGGTGGTATTAATTAAGTATTGGTCCTTTACAATTAAAAACAATTTGTTTGCACTATAATTTAAATAATTTAGTGCCCCTCTAATAAGGTCAGTTTTCTCTAGAATGGCCTGATAATGGCCTAACAAATGCTTCATAAAAGCTCAAATTCTACATAAATACCCACTAAGTAGAATTTTGTTCAAGCAAAGTAAACTTTTGTGTTGATAAATAATTACATTCTCTGTCTCTTTATAGAACCCATATTTTCAGTCTCTTGCGCTAATGTTCTGTAAAGGAATATTTTTAAATATTTACATCAACCATTTAAAAAGGCAAAGGCTTTCATGCCAGCTAAAAATAAACTTATTCCATAAAAGAATTCTCCGCCTCTAATTTAGTACGCTCGGCTAAACGGAAGAATACAGGACTTAAAAAGCGTCTTGAAATGCTTTCACATTCTTTCTATTTGCATATTACATTTGTCTACGTTTATCTTTGGCAAATTTTAAAAAGCTTTTACACTATTACGGACGCCCCAATGTACATTTTCACATTTTGTTCAAAGTTTGTTTTCCAGAAAGTATGCTCATGTGACTTTAAATATTAAACGTCTCTTAACTTCAATGTCGCCTATTTCTAAAACAATTTTGATAAATGTTGAAAGTCCGAAATAATGAGGCTACTTTGATGTAAATATTTATATTTTCGATCCACTAAGGCAACAGTTTCAAAGTTGGTTAGATTTGTTTCTTTTATGTTAGTCAGTTTGGAAAAATACAGAGCGGGGTAATTTTACATACTTTAGAAACTACTTACTACTTTTGAATAATTATGAGAATGTCGGTATAGATTACACTGTCGTACAAGTTTGCCTTCCGTGTAAAAGTAAGTAGTGTTTAAAGTTTATTATTAAATTCGAATAAAATATATATAAAAACTTGGAGCTCAATAACTGGTACACTTTTTTTGGTGCCTTAACCATTGATTAAATCATTGACAACTGCCTCATCGCAATTGATAGTACGAGAAAGTGTTGTACCTTGGACCATACTGTACCTAGGATCGCTTTAAATGCCGCTGTGGGTGCTGCAGTTTTGTTTTACCGATATTGGCAATAAGTTACCTACTTCTACACTACCGATGGCGCGTAAAGTATCTTAACATAATGCGAAGCACTTTGTAGTACTAACGTGTTTGTGCTCTGTTAGGTGTGAAACTAAATTCTAGTTCAAAACTAATCTCTGTTTATCTGTGCCATATATTTTAATTGTTTATTTAACCTCTAAAAACTTTACTGCTAAAATTGTACCTTGGACCATGTGCGGAAGATGTACCTCGGACCGGTCCAAGGTAAAATACTTATTTTGAAATGTTGAAAATCTCAATTTTTTTTCATTTTATATAAAAAATAAACCAATATTTTTTTGTTCCCAGATTCTGTAAAAATGCCGCGAAGTAAAAGTGGTAAGAGACCAATCATATTACGAAAAACACGTGAACGATGGTCTTACATCAGATGAAGTGCAAATTGTTTTGCAAGATTCATTAAATTATATTACGCCGGAGTACTGGAAGAAATGTGTGGAACATACGAAGAAATTAATATGGGATTCGTGGAATCGAGAACGAGTTCTAGATGTCGAAATAGCACCAATGATCATTACGCCATTTGAGGACGACTCAGAAGATGAAAACATTTAGTGATGATGATGTTTTTTAGTCTATAATATTAAAAAGTTTCTGAAGGATTATATTAGTCTTTGACGTGTATAAATCATAAATTGCATTATAAATATCCATTTTTGCATTGTAACTTAAGTCTTTTGCCTTTAGATTTTTTCGTGTACTTTTCTTAATCTTCTTTGGAAGTAAATTATGTTTTTTTTTCATGCACAAGTTTCTGTACATTCCTTATATCGATTCTCAGAGCTTTTGCCACTGGCTCCTGGATATTAACCAGTGAATATTCATTTACAAATTTTTTTATTAGATTTCACACCATTTTTTTGCTTACTTTTTTAGTACATTTGTAATTCTGTAGGTAATAAATAAATAATTATAGAATACTTGTTTCAATTTTAAAGCGTGTTTAAAATAAGTAAATATTTTTATTAATTATAAGACACAATTTGATATATAAAAATCGGTAAAATCGCTTTACCAGAAACTCGGGGCTAACGAAAAATACAGGCTATATGTATATATATATATATATATATATATATATATATATATATATATATATATATATATATATATATATATATATATATATATATATATATATATATATATATATATATATATATATATATATATATATATATATATATATATATATATATATATATATATATATATATATATATATATATATATATATATATATATATATATATATATATTTAGAGATTTTTTTTTTGTTTAGTTCTGAACCTTTTATACATATATATTCTAATTTTGTTTTCTTGGGTATTTTGGTTCGATAGTAGGAATAAAATTAAAACAAATTTAATTTCATTTTTGTTACATTTTTATAGACGTTTCGACCATTAATGGTTGGTCTTCATCAGTATTTTTTTTTGTGTGTCTGTAACATTAGAAAACCGAGATAAGATATTTTTCTTAAAAGACTATTATAAATTGTATGGACAAATTATTAATAATATTATTTTAACATTTTAGATGACTTACCATAAGAAGGATCTTTCAGAATTCATCCTTATGCAACATTTAAAAACAGCATGTTTTCCATACAACACTCAAAAACAGCACATTTAAAAACATTGAAAAGAACGTCCTACAGATAATCTGTATGACGTTCTTTTCAATGTTTTTAAATGTGCTGTTTTTGAGTGTTGTATGGAAAACATGCTGTTTTTAAATGTTGCATAAGGATGAATTCTGAAAGATCCTTCTTATGGTAAGTCATCTAAAATGTTAAAATAATATTATTAATAATTTGTCCATACAATTTATAATAGTCTTTTAAGAAAAATATCTTATCTCGGTTTTCTATTGTTACAGACACACAAAAAAAAATACTGATGAAGACCAACCATTAATGGTCGAAACGTCTATAAAAATGTAACAAAAATGAAATTAAATTTGTTTTAATTTTATTCCTACTATCGAACCAAAATACCCAAGAAAACAAAATTAGTATATATATATATATATATATATATATATATATATATATATATATATATATTAAAGAGAAGGGTAGTCTTGACCGACTAGTTGAATAACAAGTAACCTAATTATTGGGGTATCGGTCCTAATTTAGGGCTAGATATAAATTGCTTTTAAGCTACGCCAAGCTTTCGGTAATGATTATTACCTTCTTCAGGGCTGCAATATGAGAAGAAATTTGTTTTTTATCTCTGTATGCACATTAATTAGAAATTGAGGATTTTTAGAAAAAAAAAGTAGAAAATTGTACTCACTGCTTTGCAATTAGTATCGATAACTTCTTGCGAAAAACAAACACACTTTGACCTTAACATTAAAATTAGATTTTACATACTGGCAGGAATTCCTGTTCTCCATATATTTTTATATTGAAATACGAAGCAAGTAAATTTCTTATGTATGTTTTTTTTGACATGTAAATAATGTTATAGTACGTTCTGTCAGGATGATTGAAACACAGATCTAGGATTTAGCTATGTAATCACATCGATATACATCCAGATACAAAGAAAAATCAGTAGCTGAGAAATATCTTAATCAAACCAGAACAAGTATGAATTAAACGTCGAATTTATGCCTACGACAAACTACTCGAATTGAAGAGACTGACTATAGAAAGGTATATGGATATAATACGTACAAATACTTATATTTTTTAAAAGGAAAATTCTGTGTTATTTAAACTATTATTGTTGTTCGTATAATTGTTCAGATTAAGTAAATTTGAATAAATAGAACTAAGGTCTTCGATATCAGCTCTCTTATTTAACGAATTAGGATTCAGAAATATTTCCACCATTTCCAGAAACAGTCTCTTGTTATAATTAGTTTCCTTACATAATATTTGGGTATCATTAAAGTTGAATAAGTGCCCTGATTGATTTGTGTGCTCTGAAAGTGCACAAGTATTTTTCATTAATCTACAGTCGCTTTTATGCGAAGTTATTCTGTCTTTTAGGACCCTAGGGGTTTGGCCTATGTAAATACCCTCACACTCTGAACAAGGAATACTGTATACAATGTTTGATGTTTTTTGTATTTCATCCCTCTCTTTTAATTTTGTAAAAGTGTTGCTTACTATTTTATTATGTTTAAAGGCGATTTTAATTGAAGGATCATACTTGAACAACTTAGTTATTTTTGTTGAGATTTCTTTTATGTAAGGTAACGAAAAATAGTACCTCGGTCTATTTTGAGAATCGAAGGCACTGATGTTGGGACTTATTCCATCATTTCTCTCTCCAGGGTTGATTATTGGAGCTGCGTTATATAATAGTTTTTTTAATAACTTTTGTGGATATGAATTCTTGAGGAGAATATCATACAATCTTTTCAAGTTTTTTCTAAGTAGACTAGGGTGAGAAATCCTTTCAATACGTGTTTTTAGAGCCAATACTAGCTTGATCTTTATTTTTTTGGGGTGGTTGGAATGGAAGTTAAGATATCTACCAGAACTGGTAGGTTTTATGTACCAGTCTAGTAAAATCTGGTTGTTGTCATTCCTAATTAGTTTGGTGTCCAAAAACGGAACACTATTGTCAGTTTCCCTTTCTACTGTAAACTGAATGTATTGGTTATAGCTATTAAACACTTCTAAGACCTCTTCCACCCCTTCCCAAGGTACAGAAGTGATTAAATCATCCACGTATTTTTTAAAAAACGGTAGTTGAAAAGACAGTTTAGGAATGCAGTCATCCAACAAATCATCCATTACATATTGAGAAATGATGGGAGAAAGAGTGGCCCCCATGGGGGTGCCTAAAATTTGTTTATAATACTTTTGATTAAACATGCAATATGTACTGTCAAAAATAAATTTTAATATTTCTAAAAAGTTGTTCAAGTTGAGATCTGTGTATTAGCTTATAGACTCCCAATTTTTTGTTATGCTATTTTTTGCTAATGTATAGGGAATATTACTAAAGAGAGAAATGACATCTAGGCTTATTAGGACATAATTATGTGGAATTTGTTTTTCGTTTCTCGTTTATTAATTCTGAAAATTGAAATTGAAATGAATCTGTGATATAGTATTTTATTTGATGTGATTTAGGGCTAGATTTAAATTGCTTTTAAGCTACGCCAAGCTTTCGGTAATGATTATTACCTTCTTCAGGGCTGCAATATGATAAGAAATTTGTTTTAAATTAGGACCGATACCCCAATAATTAGGTTACTTGTTGTTCAACTAGTCGGTCAAGACTACCCTTCTCTTTAATTTATTAGGAATGGGGTTTTACCAAACTATTCAGCACCAATATGGGAATGAAGTAGTTAGACTGCTTAAACTTTGGGCACAAACTAACAACAAGATTGCTTCGATGAAAAACAGACGTATTTTTCTTCTAAGATGCAGAAAAAATGGAATAACACCTAAACATATTCATGATGGAACAAAGAACGTCCACAATTTGATAGGGTTTAGTGAGGGACATACAGGACAGATGGTTCTCGAATTTAATGACAGGTTGAACAGCGAACTAATTAATTTAGAGATAAGTATAACAATTAGCAATTTAAGACAATTAGAATTCTCTCTAACACATATAAAAAATAAATTAAAAGAAACTGTCTCTGATAATATAATTAATGAGTTCAATAACAGACAAACTCTTTCTTATGAAAAATATTTTAAAAAAATTAGAATTGACAATGTTAAGAAATTTAATCAACTGAAAAATCAACAACATATTTTCAATTTCCACATCGAACCTAATTGGGTTAAAAATATTTCAGGAATAGAGATCCCTGAGGATGTAAAAGACTTTTTAGGGTTGGGATTTAAATTTAGCTTACCTTTAAATAAAAATGAAATATCAATAAAAAACTTATTAGCTGATCTAGAAAACATAATAAAATATTACCCTAACAATACAACAAAAAATATCACAAGGGCTAAGTTTACAAATATACTTACTAACTTCTTGAGAAGACCAGTTAATCAAAGTTATCTTAATGTTCTATTTTATAAATCAAAACAATTTTTTAAGAGCCATGATGAGCTTATTGCAACTAGGGCAGATAAAGGAAATGTCACTGTTATTATGTCTAAACTAACATATATAAATAAATCCGAAGAGATTTTACATAATCAGACCTACTACAAGCCGCTCACCAGGGATCCCACATCAACTAATCAACAAAAAGCTAGCAGACTAGTAAAAAAACTTAAAGATCAAGGGCAATTGAGTGATGAAATTTCCTTTTTTGGCTACCTTACATAAAAGAAATCTCAACAAAAATAACTAAGTTGTTCAAGTATGATCCTTCAATTAAAATCGCCTTTAAACATAATAAAATAGTAGGCAACACTTTTACAAAATTAAAAGATAGGGATGAAATACAAAAAACATCAAACATTGTATACAGTATTCCTTGTTCAGAGTGTGAGGGTATTTAGATAGGCTAAACCTCTAGGGTCCTAAAAGACAGAATAACTTCGCATAAAAGCGACTGTAGATTAATGAAAAATACTTGTGCACTTTCAGAACACACAAATCAATCAGGGCACTTATTCAACTTTAATGATACCCAAGGAAATACCGTAACGAAACTAATTATAACAAGAGACTGTTTCTGGAAATGGTGGAAATATTTCTGAATCCTAATTCGTTAAATAAGAGAGCTGATATCGAAGACCTTAGTTCTATTTATTCAAATTTACTAAATCTGAACAATTATACGAACAACAATAATAGTTTAAATAACACAGAATTTTCCTTTTAAAAAAATATAAGTATTTGTACGTATTATATCCATATACCTTTCTATAGTCATTCTCTTCAATTCGAGTAGTTTGTCGTAGGCATAAATTCGACGTTTAATTCATACTTGTTCTGGTTTGATTAAGATATTTCTCAGCAACTGATTTTTCTTTGTATATGGATGTATATCGATGTGATTACATAGCGAAATCCTAGATCTGTGTTTCAATCATCCTGACAGAACGTACTATAACATTCTTTACATGTCAAAAAAAACCTACATAAGAAATTTACTTGCTTCGTATTTCAATATAAAAATATATGGAGAACAGGAATTCCTGCCAGTATGTAAAATCTAATTTTAATGTTAAGGTCAAAGTGTGTTTGTTTTTCGCAAGAAGTTATCGATACTAATTGCAAAGCAGTGAGTACAATTTTCTACTTTTTTTTTTTTTCTAAAAATCCTCAATTTCTAATTAATGTGCATGCAGAGATAAAAAGAAATTTCTTCTCATATTGCAGCCCTGAAGAAGGTAATAATCATTACCGAAAGCTTGGCATAGCTTAAAAGCAATTTAAATCTAGCCCTAAATTAGGACCGATACCCCAATAATTAGGTTATATATATATATATATATATATATATATATATATATATATATATATATATATATATATATATATATATATATATATATATATATATATATATATATATATATATATATATATATATATATATATATATATATATATATATATATATATATATATATATATATATATATATATATATATATATATATATATATATATATATATATATATATATATATATATATATATATATATATATATATATATGTATATATATACATATAGCCTGTATTTTTCGCAATTTTCTGAAATTTGAAGCGGATAAGTAATTTTTTATCTATGCCGCGAATAGACAGACTGACGGACAGACATACCTACAGACGGAATTGAGAAGACATGTTTTCTTGCATCTTTATTATCTAGGGACCCTTAAACGTGAAGATCTGAAAAAATCTCACGAGGGAAGTAATAACTAATTATCTTGTGTTTTTACCAAAAGTGTATAATATTTTTGAAAAATAAAATTCTTTTGTTATCACAATACAAAAAAAAACAAGTTTTCTTTGCACAGGGGTGGCCCGCATTTAAATAAATGACACTGTATAAGTGGTTAGATTATTAGGTCAAGCGGGGCTCATAATTTTTGGTGATTGATAAAAAAATCTCACTTTCATTAAGTGGCTGTATAAACAGAACATATCCTGATTGTTCCACTAATTCGAACCGCCTTCCGACTTTATACGCCGACTATATAAGACATTTACACCCGTATTCACTAAAGAGGTTTAAATTTAGACCAGGTTTAACTTGACAGTTATAGGTTTAAGATGACATTTTTAACAATTGAACAAATAACGTTTCTAACTGTCACGATTACAAAATGATAGTGACATACGCGAAACATAACTGGGGAACTAATAGTTTTAAGTGCCATGGCAACTAGATCTATCTCTTAAACCTTATTAGTGGATACGGGGGTTATAGTCTAAAATAGTAAATTATATAACTAGAGACTAAACTGACTCATTTAATTCCGCGAATGGAGAGAACCATTCAAGGGAATAAGAATGGAGATTAAGAGAGGTCTTGTAAACAATTAAACATACGGAATTTGATAATTTTTGAATATAAAAGAGAAAGTTTACCTTCACCTAACTGCTTTAAGAAAATAAAAGAAATGGATGAACAACTTTTTCTATTAACAAAAACAAAAAAAATTCGATATATTCACTGCATTTCAATGGGCCATACTCCTTAATGTCATATTAATTTGAAGAAATGCTATCTTACGTTGTTGCCAAACATACATTACTGTATGGAGCTTAAAATTTTCAAGTTTGTCTTCCCACAGTAACACATTTGAAATCGTTCAACATTTAATTACATATATATACAGGGTACAGGGTTGTAGCCAACAGCGAATGATCATTACACCATTTCCATAGGTACTCACATACTCGATGCAAGGATAACAAATTTTTTAATGATAGTAAACTAAGGTGTATTTATTTCAAGACAATACAAAATTAAAGGTAAGTATGAAATATTTTAAACTATAAATGCTCCACGTGATGACCGTTCATTTGAAAGCATAATGTAATTCTTTTTTTTAGAGAACGTAGTATACTATATAACTCAGCTTCATGTGCCAAACTTTACTAATAAAAAAAACTCAAAACAATTGAAAAATTGTATTCCGTTTTTCTTTTATAATTTATATAGGTCATATATAAAATAAACTTGGCAACGTAGCATCCCCAGCACACTGGATTTTAGTCCAATGTGCGACACTTTATTTATTTTGCAGCTGTAATTATGTGTCATGCAGACTATGAAAGATGGCAAACCTTTAATAATGTTTAATATATTAATTACTTTTCACTTTTAGTTAGAGTTAACAATTTTTTGTGTTATAGAGCACTATAATATAATCAATCTTTTAGGTAGTTCATAATTGAAGTTGTTAGCGATACGGCGAAAACAAGTTCAGTGCAACCTTCCGAAGCCTTAGTTTTTGTGGATATAATTTGAAAAAGTGGTTCGTCCATAAAATTTTGTGTATAGGAATTATTAAAAAAAGGTAGTCTTTCAAATGTATATTTTAAATTTGTGAAATTTCAGGGGTAAAATTCTTTACAAATACCCATTGAGGAGTATAGGTAATAATTTAAAATATCTTATCTGACAAATTATTGCAGGTAACAGATACAAATTTGATTAGTATGCTTTGAAATAATGAGGTCACGTAGCTATAACATAAATAAACAAGTTGTTAGTGTCATTAATTTCCTAATTATAAATCGAAATGGAAACTTTTGATTTTAAAAGAACAGCTGAAGAGGCGCTAGAAGATATTTTGCCAAGAAAAATATATGAAGCGCAATATCAGATATTTGTAAGATGTTGCTGTGAGCAAAACGTGGAAAATTTCAACGAAGATCCGCTACTTGTGTTTTTCACGGAGAAATCTAGGACTTTATCACCTTCGACGCTTTGGGCCCATAATTCTATGCTGAAGACTGTACTCGACGTTAAAAATAATATCGACATTAGAAAATTTCACAAGCTAATTACCCTGCTGAAAAGAAGAAATGAAGGATATACCCAAGCAAAAAAGCCAAGTTCCTGACTTGACCAGGTTGATGAATTTTTACTGAACATTGTTTTCGATGAACATCCGCCTCTTTATTAGCTGAAGCTGGTGCATCTGTGGATGTTTTAAAAAGGCATGAAGGATGGAAATAGGCAGCCGCGTCGCCAAGGAGTACGTCGAAAACGTCATAAATAATAAAAAAAACTATAGCCGAGAAATTTGTTGGACATGTTGATGTGAATACACTTCAAATTGAAGCTTCAAGAATGCCTTTCAGACAAGGTTCTAACGAAGTATCTAAAACTGTCGCATGTATTTCTACAAGTGGTGTTACTGAACATACTGTAGATAAAACAAATCGATTATTTAATATTGTAAATTGTACTAATGCAAATATTCATCTAAATATAAATAAATAAATTTGTTCAATTTAATCCTTTCTTAATTACGTGTTGCTAAGATATATTTTAGTCCCTATTAGGCTAGAGTAAAGTAAGTATTATATTACTGGCCTATCAATGTTTATTTATAATTTCAGTAAATTCTACAATAAACTAACCAGTCAACTACTAATTAGGTTATTTACTACGTCGGAACTGTGCTGAAGAGTTCTAATTTAACATATCTAATAAAACATTGATGAGAAATACCCAAGGAATCCAAAAATTATGAACTTATCAATGAAATATTACAAGGCCTCTCTATCTTTATCGTTGTAAAAATACAAAAGTTGGAATACTGAAGACATTTTCAAAGAAGCTGAGAATATATACACCGAAGTATTATCAGAAAAATCGAAATACCGTTATGCCATAAAATTAAAAAACATTTAGTAAATGGTGAAGGTACGAAAAATAAAACAAACAATTTCAAGAAAGAAGGGCCAATTTTCTATACATGCCCGACATTTTACAAACTTCTGGTATTCAAGCTTGGCTATGGACAAGTCTTTACAAAATTAGAAACAAAATGCTCGTTTCATCCTCCAAAACTAGATTATCACTTCCAAATCGCAACAACCAGCAGCAGTTGACTTTCAAATCTAGCCTCTTCCTAATCGCAGCAATGAACAATAATTAACCTTCAACCACCTCATGCTGAACATACACAAGGCATAAATAATTCTGAAATGGAAAGACATTTTTCCATCCCTGTCAAAAACCAATTAAATTCAGTCATAAAATTAATGAAAGCAAGAAAATTGTTGTTTATTAATATTATTAATAACAAATAAAAATAATATTAGTTTGAATTTTAAATTATGTTTTCACTTTGACGCCTATGCTGAAATACATTATTTAAAATAACTATCAAAACTAGTTAATTTTCCCCACCCTCCTAGAAAAAAAAACATTATACCTAACAGGTGTGGCTGCTGCTCACGGCAGTCACGTGCGGAAAAGTATTCCTTTCCGCACAAACCAGATAAATAGCTAGTTTATACTTATGTGACGTGGCATTCGCCTACGGTTTGTGTTATTAGGTTATCACATTCGTGTGAAAAGAGCTGTTGCTGTTGTTATACATTTAACTCTTATTTTTCTTCTCTAATCTTTACAGTTCGCAAATGTTGAGGAAAAACGTATACTTTAACTTTATTCACGATACTAGGTGTTTGGGTCGAAAATAAACAATAATTAGAAAAAACTATACCTAGAGTATATTATATTTTAATAAAAAAATACCTAGTAGTAGAAAAAATGCATATTTAGCTACAACAGTTTATCGGAAATAATTTCGAAATAAAAGATTTTAAATCAAAAATATTTGTGTTAGTATCAACTCGTACAAGAAACAAAAAACATATTTCCAGCCAATTAATATATAATTATTTAGAGATTAGTGTACCTTGGTAGGGGAATTGTTGCCGACAACGATCTTGATAATTGATAGTTTCTCAAAACTTATTTGCAGTTTCCATGCCTTTGTATGGTGGTTCCCATTTTAACCCTTTAAAAATGTTTTCGTTACTTGTTAAACTTGTAAATATAATTTTTATTCATTCAAAAGTATTGGTTTCTCAAATTAAAAACAATACTAAATTCAATACCGAAAAAACAATAAATAATTAGACGACATAGAGAGTATAACTGCCTTGCCAAAAAATATAAATGCTCATAAAAATAAACCAAGTTACTTTGTATTTTTTTGCTTTGAACTACCTGCAATTTTTCCTGTTTAAATATTTGCAGTAGATATATTCCCATTTGACTTGACATTTACGTCGTAAGTTAACTTTTTTTCTTTCTTCATAATACCATCGACCTTACGGCAGGATGTTTGTTTTTTGCTTGTTTTTATAGATGAAGATATCAAATCCAATATATTCCTATTCATTACCTTAATAGCCAACTTCGGCAAATTAATTTCAAATTATTCGTGACTTAGTGGTTAAAACATTCGGCGATAGTAAGAAGTCCTGGGTTCGAATTCCGCAAAGGCAAGTTAATTTTTTATATTTAATGAATCTGCAGATTTCTATAAATTTACGTAAGTGACCCGTAAAATATAATTTTTCATTATAGCGAATCTAAAAATGCCTGTAACAATTTTTTATTTTAGAAAATTTTAACAGTAAAATTGTCGTCAAAAAATAAATAAACGTAACAAATCATTTCAAAATTTACACAGCTGCCAGCATTCTAAGTAAGACGAGATTTTTTTTTTAATTTTGATAATTCTGACACTTTTAATAACTTTGTGTTAATTATCCTCTAAAACATAATCCTTAATTATATTTTGTTTTTTTTTCATGCTTCCTTACATTGCAGTGCAGCTGAATGTAAAAAAATAAATAAAAATAAGAAATTATTTCAAACCTTACATAGCTGCCAGCATTCAGAGGAAGACAATTTTTTTTATTTTTACAAAAACAGTCAATTTTATACATTTTTTAAACTAATCCTGTAAAATGTAATTCTTCGTTACAGTTAATCTGAAAATTTTAGCACGCATTTTTTTTTAATTTTTAATTTTTAAATTTTTAAATTTTTAATTAATTTTAATCGCCATGAACAATTCTTAACTTCTTTTGTGATCCCTATATATATATATTTGGTTTTTTTGCTTCCTTACCTTGGAGTGCAGTTGGGAGTAAAAAAAAATAAATCAAAATAACAAATCATTTCAAACGTTACATAGCTGCCAGCATTCAGAGCAAGACGATTTTTTTATTTTTACAAAATTTTAATACATTTTTATAAATATTCCTGTAAAATGTAATTCTTCGTTATAGTCGATCTGAAAATTTCAGCAAGCGTTTTTTATTTTAATAACTTTTAACAATAAAATTGTTGTCAAACAGTTCTTACCTTTCTTGGGTTCCCTTGCTACATATTCTCCTTTTTCACGCTTCCCTACTCTAAAATAACGAAAGTGTTTAGGAATGCAATTGAGCGTAAAAAAAAATAAATAAAAATATCCAATCATTGCAAACGTTACAAGTCTGTCAGCATTTCGAGCGGGACGATAAAATAAGGGAGAAAAGCCCTGTTTGCCATTTAGACGTAATCAATCACTCCAACGTAATAAATAGATTTAGAGGTGAAAATCAGGATGAAGCAGGAAATCAGAGAGCTTGGTCAATTGAAAGCAGTGGTTTTCAATTTGGATCAACAAATTCTGCCCTGTATCCTAGCTGATAACCCGATAATATGAGCATACATATTAATTGGATTCCCATTGAATTATCCGATGCCTAATTGCAGTTCATTACGCGATAAATAAAAGGCTTAATAAAGGTTAATATCAAGTATCTGGAAATATAAACTATGAAGATGAAATTGGTTCAGATACGAGGGAATATCTAAAAGAACAGATACAGCAAAGCTAGTCAGTATAATTATTACCACTGCGGAATATTTATTTTTCTTAACTTATTGAACTATTGGAATCGTTGCTTTTTAGGTTCCCTGGTCCTCGAAAACATGTTCTCCCATTTCAGTCAATCTGTCCATCGTTCTGTCTCTACGCGGCATAGCTCAAAAACTACTTATCCGATTGACTTCAAATTAAAGAACCCCAAAATAAATTATTACGTTAGGGTAAGTTGGTAAAATTTTTGTGTAAAGCTATAATGACGGAACAAAATGGCGGCATAATGAAATATTTAAAAATACCTGTCCAATTGACTTGCAATGTTGCACAAAAATCAAGTTTGAAACTAGGCTAGACTGATAAAATTTTAGTGCAAATCTTATGAGTCAAAACAAAATTGTGGCCTAACAAATTGTCTAAATATTGGGTAAAATTCCATTTCTTGGAATAAAACCTTCTTTTTATGGATAATAATAGTAATAATAAATAAACTAAAAACTAAAAGAAAAAATAAATAAATTACCGTTAAAAGATTTGTATAAAGTTACTACAAAATATTTATATACAAATATAGATTGTGTTATATGTTCAGTTAGAGTCAGATAAACCGGTACAGTATAAATACTTAATTGTAAATTGTACTTGACCTACCTAGGTTACTTTTTGGAATTTGTTATAACAATTCAATAGTTATTTAAATTTATTTAAGGGTTATCAGCTTATGTTTCGTTTCTGTAAAAATCGCAAATAATAACTTTAACGGGAAAAGATTGGTATCTTTTGTTGGTATTACAAATGATTTTGGTATAATTAGAAACACTGTCCAGGAAATCGTCAACAAAAACGGGAAGAGGAGATTAGCAAAAATTGAAAAACTCATTCAAATGCAAGCAGAAAAAGCGAAAGCCAGTTGATGCATTTCACTAAGAGGTTTAGCTTTGCTAATTGCTCAGGGTACAGATGAGATACACAAGAGGACGATCAAGAATCGCAGTACTTAAAAAAAAGTTCTCGTTTTTTTCTTTTTTCTACATAATAAGTCGTATAATTATAAGTAAATGGATGACTAATAATCTTGGCTCTGGGAGGCCATAGTTTAACCGCCAAACACAAAAGGTCATGTTTAAGTAAAACTGGTTTAGGGTGGTTGTGTTTTTGTCTGTTTAAAGGTAACTCGTTTTACACCAAATTTCTTATTTAGGTAAAAAAAAAACATAAAATTGATAGACATAATAAGATAATGGACTGCAGTTTGCGACGCTTCATTGAGTCCAACGCAATGCGACATAGATGGAACTAATAAAAGCGGGAATCCCACTAGTCGTGAGAGAGCTAATAAAGTCAAAAATTTTGCATATATGTGACAGGGCCAGTCCATATTAACTGTTATGTTAATGTCAGCTGTACGTAGTGAAATTCTATATCAGAGAAGTTGTGGGTAAAGACAAAATACCAACTTTTATGTTAACGAAACAATAAAACAAAAATACTAGAAAAAGTGAGTGTTATAAGTTGGCGAGCCAGTTTTAAACTTTTATGGGCCCTAAGCGAAAAAATTAGGTATTTAGGTAAGTCCCCTACCATGTGCAGATTTTGTTTTACGTTTATTTTCTAAATTGAAAATCGAATTAGCAAAAAAAACTGATCAATTGTTAATAATGATTGAAATTTTGCTACCATTTTTTAAGCTAAAATTTTAAGTGAGGTGAAGATATTTTTATATTTTATTTTCAATAAAAATATTTCACAGTTGTCAAAGCTATATGAGTCCAACATTTAAACGGCATTTGAAACATATTTGTTTAGGAGTGAGCGTTTTCCATAATATTTTAGAAATGCATGTTTTTACAATTAGAATTGACAGCTTTCACAGCTGTCAAAAATGGCAACATAATATGGGTCTGAAGCATTATTTTCAAGTCAAGTTATTAATTCAGGCCTACTTTATCATGGTCAAATGTGAATGTGAAAAACACGTTATTTTCAAAACAATAAATTATGTTTTCAAAACATTTTTAAAACGTATTATTTACAGTTGTTGGATAAAACTTTGTATGTTACTTCTGTGTTATGAAGTTATAACTCGTTAGTCCCTTGAGAAATTATCCCATACGGCCTTATGGCCCCGCTGTTTGTAAACTTTCCTCGTGCGGTTATTTCCATCATAACACACTAGTACCATAAATAACCATTACCTTTTAAATTTTCCAACATATTCCGACGTTTTTTACATATTACATAATATCAGATTTCCACTTTCCACCGAGTGACGGCTGCCACAATCGTATTGGTAATAAAAAGAGTAGACGTAATAACCATGGGATATATTAAATGTTTAGTTGTAATGGAAGACAAAGAGAAATGCGAAAATCAAATACGATATTGCTTTTTTAACAATAAATCTTTTGCCTTGAATGGTGATATACCCGCAAAAAATATCCTGTTTCGTGTATTTGGCAGGATAAAATAAATAATACAATTTATTTAGGGTCGGAGTCTTACAGCTAGAGCAGTTTATATGATATATAACCCGTAGTAAAAATACTTTGGGTTATTATAGTGCCAACATTTTTTGTTTAATGGTGCTGGCATAAAGGAATGAAAAACTGCGATATGCTTTTCGGAAAATATTGAGATTTGAAAACTCTCTTCCATTCTGTCAATCACTTTAGATTATTATTAATGGAGATTAAATAATTGGTATCTAACAATTGCTTAAATATTTCGTGTAGAGATGCTCCAAGTCTATAATATTATTCGCCTTTTTAAATATTGGGAAATATATTTTCTTTTATACACAATACAGGGAGGGCACCCCCATACTCCCTATCTGACCTGTCTCTAGCTGCCAACCGGTATAATAAAGGAGAATATATGCGGAGCCGATGGAGCTATAATTTGACATTATTTGAAGGTACACCAGGTGCGTCCCAAAAATACGTAATATAATATAAACCTTGCATTTTTTGTACAAATAAAATACTCTGCATTTTATTGTATATTTGAATTTTCTGTTAAAATGTATGTAAAATGTATTAAAGATTACCTATACCTGATAGGGTCTTGCGAAATTTTTAAATATCTTGAAAATATAGAATTTCTCAAAGAATGAATAACATCGTAAATATAAACTACTGAACAATAAACATTTATTTATTTGCATTGTATTAAAATCTCATATCGTTTCACATTATACAGGGTGAACACAAATTAGTGGTATTTTTTTATAAATTCAATCATTCAATTTTTTAAAATAAAAGCCAAATAAAATTTAAGCATTTTTACGAAGATATTTGTGATGCGTATTAAAAACAACTAATCATGTTTAAAAAACATATTCAGCAAACAATGAAAAATTGGTAATTTAAAGGCATGATCCTGTATTTTATTACATTTTTGAATTATATGACATGACATTCATTGCTAGTCTAAACACAAGTAAAGGTTTTTCCGCTTTTCAAAAGAGATTAGGAAAAAGTCATGGTAAATTTAAAGGTGACGCCATAAAACATACCATAAAAAACTAATATACAAGTGTATAATTTGTTTTGCCTTAAGTTCAACGTTTAGGTTTTACAGCCTGTCATACTTTGAAATTGTCAATGTCTAGAAAACCCTTAATTATTTAGACACAGGGTACGTTATATCAAGTTGGCCTAAAATTTTGTATAGGAAATATAATAAAATACAGGGTGTTGCATTGATAATAATTTGTTGATTAGTTTTTTGACATATATATAAATATATATATATATATATATATATATATATATATATATATATATATATATATATATATATATATATATATATATATATATATATATATATATATATATATATATATATATATATATACATATATATGTTTTATTATATATATAAATATATATATAGATACAAAATCTTTAAAGATATATAACTCGGCAAAGCAGTGCAGAAAATACGGAATTCAGTTGTTAAAAAATTTTTGAATTGTCGAGAGAAGTTTCTCAGTGCTCAGTATTCTCAAGCACTGGAAATATCAGAAGATACAGTAATTTCGATTTGTTTAATTCATGATTTGTATATATATAAATAAAAATATGCAGCGACCATTCATATTTTGCAGATATTCCTTCATAGATTTTTCAATGATTAAAAAAACGACAATTATTTAAAAGAAACAGAAGTTAATATTAATAAATGGAATTTAGTATACTGAAATATATACAGGATGGTCGGTAATTAATGCGCCAAATAACAGACCTAGGTTAAACTCGTCAAAATAGTGATATTGAATCAAATATGCTTTAGTAAAATGTCGCTCATTAATGAGATACAGGGTGTTAAAGATTAAATCTCGAAATTGTTATTTCTTAAAGCTCAAGCTATTTTTTAGATATCGACATAAAACCGGTCATTGGGAGTTTTTGGGGATGGGGAATACGAATGAAATCTATTTTTTCTTGTAATATACACTCGCAATTTTAGGCCATGACTTTCTTTTTAGTACCGTTTCATTATTTTTCATTGATAATTGTGATAAAGTCATGATTTTTGAAAAAAAAGATAAAGCACATTTAATTCGATTAAACAAACCGTTTTCGAAATATTTGTATATTAATATTTTATTGCAAGTCAAAAAACACTAAAACTGAAATAACATACTTTAATAACAAATAATTAATTTATCATGAACAATTAATGAAAAACAATTGGGCAATGTCCACCAGTTACTTCTATGCATTTTCTTAATCCCTTTACCAAATTGCGCCTTGGAATAAAGTTCTCTGTTTATTCTTGTTAGCATTGGTGGCATCTTGAATTTTTAGCGATAGTTGCTCCTGTGTCCGGATTTCTTCTGTACACACTAACGATTTAATATAACTCCAAAAGAATAGATCCAAAGAACTAAGATCCGGGCCACGCAGCGGCCATGGATATTTACTGCCACGACCGAAGCAACCATTCATCTAAAGAATTGCGAATCGCAACAGGATAATGCGGTGGAGCATCATCGTGCATATACTACATGTTTTGTCATAAATTTAAAGCAACATCATCGAGTAGATCCAACAACTTGTTTTATAGAAACTGCAAGTACTGATTACTATTTAGCCTTGCGAGCAACTCAAAAGTTGCAATAATAAAATCAGCAAGTCTGCCACACCAAATATTGATAGAAAATTTCGGTTCTTATGTCGTTAACGAACCCAAATATTTCTCGTTTTTTTTTTTTATGATAGCCTATGGTGTATAGAGTAAATTAAAAGTGAAAACTCGTAACATTTCTCACTTTTTTGCCAATAATCGCCAAAAGGAATTGTTTTATTCTCCACCTTTCGATCCTATTTCTTTAAAGTTTACCGTCGGTTGAGGAAGTTTTATGCTTTTACAAATTACTGAAAAGCAGTTTTCACCAGCTTTCATTGACAATAAAACATAAATAATCTATATACTTTATTTTTTTATATTCCTAAAATGACATTTAAAAATAACAACTTACTTCTCTTGAATTGTCAAGTCTTAAAAGTCAAATGCGACATATCTGGACAGTGTTGCCATATTGCAAGCAGATTTTCAAACAGTTTGTTTATTTTTGTTAGGTTAGAATTGGCTAGGTTTGCTATAAAGAAAGCGCGCGACAAACTATCGGGTCTACATTAAAGCAAGGATTTTTTTTGACTAAACCTATATTGTTAAGTGAATCTGCCCCGTTAGCGTCAGGTTAGCTCGGGTTCGTCAATAAAACTATCATTATAGCCTGTGGTATGTAAATCTTCAGAGAATCAAGTGAGTTTAGCAACACTGCACATAACTTTGTTTCTTGATTTTGTCTAAATCATCATATTAGAGAGTTTTGAGAGCCAAACGTGAGACAAGACCCGAAAATTTTTGCTGCAAATGACGTTCTTTGGTTAAATGTAGATTTTCCAGTTCCCACATATGATTATTTCGCCAAATGAGTACACCTCGTCTGGTGAAGGTCGCCTGGTCCATGAACATTATTCTATTGATAAATTTTGGATTCTGATTGTGATAATAAAGCAGAAATTGGTTGGTAGTAGGTGTTGAATAGTATTGAAATGATATGGATGTTGTTTTTCACTGTGTAAAACTTGTTAAACCGATGTCCTTTTCACATGAGTAGCATTCAACAAATGTCTTGTACTTAAATCTGGAATTTTACCTACTCGTACCAAAATTTCTTCTTCTTTTTCTACATATATAGCTTTAGTACGCCCAACATGATTCTGAGAACGAAAAGAGTTCCGCCTAGTCGGCCTTAATCTATAAGCTATCAAGCTATAATCTTTGATGTCGATCCAGCTGACTTCTATTTGTATATTGTCGTTCATCATATTATCTTTCATTACACAATTGGAATATCATTATGCGTATGTATATTAATTACTAGAAGTTATTTTTATGATGATTTAAATTAACGTTAAAAGATATTTTATTCAAACTAATGAATGTCACTAATATGTGTCAAGTATACATGACTACGTTTATTTCTTAACCATAGCCTACTCTATTCTTAACGAACTGTTTTTGAGCTCGAGATGTGACTTGCAATAAAATATTATAATGCAAATATTTCGAAAGCGGTTTGTTTAATCGAATTCAGTGTGTATACTCATTTTACTTAGAAATTATCGTTCTATCACAATTTTCAAAAAAAAATGAAACGGTTCTATCAAGAAAATTATTGCGTCAGATAGCGAGTGTATAGGGTGTAAGAAGTGCCCTCTACATATTTCACGACAAAATAGAAATTAGTCTATTCCCCATAGCCGGAAACTTCCAATTACCAGTTTTTATGTCGATATCTCAAAAACAGCTTGAGCTAAAGATAAATAACAATGTCGATATTTAAACTTTGAGAACATGTATTCATCATTAATGAGCGACATTTTACTAAGCTCAAAACTTTAGACTATTAAAACTAGAGAGACCCAACTATTTACATTTAACACGGGATCATAGATTGAATGTTTTCTCTCTCCACTACATAGATATGCGTATGTTGTCACGTTCTAAAAATTGTCCAAAACTCTAAGCCAAGTTTTATAGAATTACTATAATATGTTTATATATTTTCATACCACAGTAATATGTATATCAAAAAACTACGCGCAATAATTAACCTTAGAATTGAAAATATTGCTTTATGGTCTAAGAAATTAGCTAAGGTCTTTAAAAAACTATAAAAATGTAACAATAAAAATATTACCAAATAGAACTGGTGACGACGCTACGCCAAATTTACGTCCCTTACGAATAGTTCTACAACTATTCATTCATAGCGATCGTCATAGCACTCTTGTTTTATAGTGTAATTACAAAACAGACGCTGCATTGTTGTATATATATATATATATATATATATATATATATATATATATATGCACAAATATATAATTTCTACAGGTGCAAAACGGCCTACTAGAAGAATTGTTTTCAATTATGTCACAGGGTACCCTCCTGCGATCATGATTTCTGGGCCTTTACCCTCATCAGGCAGGCTTGTACCCAGGGAGATCTGAAATAACAGATTGCTCGATATGACAAAATCGAAAACGAAACGTCTATAATACTGAAACAGTAATACACGCTAAATGTAACACTTAGCACCACCTATTGGAGCTCCGGTGATTTCCGGCTGCAGACCCATAGGTAATTTAAAAGTATGCACTAGCACCATCATGCGGAGAGTGAGAGTGGATACTAAAAATCAATAAAAATGCGTTTTCACACTTCTTTATCAAAAGTTCTTGGCCGGAAAAGATATATGTATAATACCAGAAATATATAATTTCTGCAGGTGCAAAACGGCCTACTAGAAGAAATCGAGCAATCTGTTATTTAAGATCTCCCTGGGTACAAGCCTGCCTGATAAGGGTAAAGGCCCAGAAATTATGATCGCAGGAGGGTACCCTGTGACATAATCGAAAACAATTCTTCTAGTAGGCCGTTTTGCACCTGCAGAAATTATATATTTCTGCTATTATACATATATCTTTTCTGGCCAAGAACTTTTGATAAAGAAGTGTGAAAACACATTTTTATCGTATATATATATATATATATATATATATATATATATATATATATATATATATATATATATATATATATATATATATATATATATATATATATATATATATATATATATATATATATATATATATATATATATATATATATATATATATATATATATATATATATATATATATATATATATATATATATATATATATATATATATACACACATATATATATATATATATATATATATATATATATATATATCTACTGCTTTTTAAACAATATTTTACACTAAACCAATTGAAAATTCATGAAAGAATATAAAAATCTCGGAGGGTGATTCCTCTTACAAGGAAAGTAAAAAGCAACAGCAAAATAGTAATATCACCTGATTTCTGATTTTTAACCCTCAAGTCCGAATTTCTGACTACGCATCTGACAAAAATAAGAAAAACACATCACACACATTAACATATTTTATATCCATATTTTTATGTAATAAATTAACATATTATATAAATGCCAAAATCAATGTGTATGTACGTACGGCAATCCGCACCAAATTAAATTCACAATATTTCCGAAGTGTATTATTCAAAATTAAGATGCTAGTTAACATCTAAAATAATGTGTACATACTAGAGGGTTTTGTACCGCCTAAAATGCGATATTAAGGACAAAACGATATTCGGAACAGAATTTTCTATCCTAAGAAGATAAGAAAATGAAAACAGCCAATAATCCCGCATAATTCAAATGCTCCACAACATATTTTACTTATTTTCTCAAAATTTTTTGTATATTATCACACTCATCTTTCTGGAGGTAATTAGGTTGATCCTGAAGTGTATTTATCTAGATTATTTTCCTATTTGTTAGGGTATAAGGGGTGAAAACAGCCAATAACACTTAGGAATCAGAACATGCCCTAATTTTTTTATTAATTTTCTCAAAAGGTAAGATACCACATTCACTTTTGTCTAAAAATAGAAGCTGCTAGCCCACCCCACTGTGTGACGGTTCGTCGATATAAAAGGCAATTTGCATGGGAAAGCGTAGGCTAAATGCTGGATTTTACGACAGATAGCAGCAATCCATCGCGGGTCTGTGCTGGGGCTTAAGAATATAGCTTTATATTAGGATTATTCTTTAGTTGACACTCGGAATTGGTCGAAAATACGTATTAACCGAAATTATGTACTTCTGAATAAGGGTTTTAAAGTTGTGGCGTTTCGTATGAATAAGGATATTAAAATTAAAAATTGACAGGTTCGAAGACCGACCGACGACATAAGAAGGTTTAAAAAATTTATGATAGCAAAAAATCATAAAATTATTATAATTTTAAATTTACGAATACTTCTTTTGTTTAACGATAGCACATAAATAACAAACTATGAATTTATATACGATTAGCTATTATATTACATAACAGGGTGAAAGGGAAATGCTTACATCAGTAGTGGACTTCACGTTGTAAAATTTTCCAGACGAAGTAAAATGTTATTTTTTACTTTTTAGTTCCATTTATGCGAGTTTTATTACAAAAGTCAAATTTAACAAATAGTCACGAATCCACTGCATATTATGTAACATCATTGAATAATAACATTATACAGGGTGTCCACAAACAACCCCTACAAAATGAAAGTGATAATTCTACATAAAAAAACATGAACAAATTTTCATATTAATCTAGGTCCGGAAATGCTTCGTTACGGAGATACAGGGTGTTGAATTTATTTTATTTTATTTTTTATTAAATATCTGTTGCAAATAATAAAAATTTTTCACGAAATTTTTTGGGTGAGGAATCATAATTTGGTATTAGATTTCATGTGACACTTAAAGAAAGCTACGTACGCTACTATTATTTATGTAAATTTGCCCTTCATTTTTGGCGATGCACTTCTGGTTTTTTACGAATAAATTTTTATTTTTGTACCTTCTCTAAGCAAAAAAGCTATACTTACTCAACAACGCTAGAGGTAACCGTTCTCGAGCAATTTGCAAGTTTATGCGTCGATGCAAGGAAAACAAATTTTTGAATAATAATAAACTAAGGTATATTTATTTTCAAGACAATACATAATTGAAGGTAAGTATGAATTACTTTAAACTATAATAAATAGTTTGAAGGCATAATGTAATTGTTTTTTTTTAACGTCTGATACGTATATAAATATTCTGCATTTGTCTGAACTCATTGCATGCATTTTGAATTCGCAACCAAAGCTGCTCATGCGTTTGTCTTTGAACGGATTACATGGCATTTGAGAAAACTCCATAAACAAAAATCATAAGGATTTAAGTCTGGCGACCCAGCTGGCCATTGAACTGGTCCGCCTTTACCAATCCACTGGTCGTAAGTCTGATCCAGACATTGACGCACATTTTGATTAAAATGAGCCGGACATCCTCTAGCAATATGACTAAAATATTCTGAAGGAAATTTAAATACTCTTCCCCTGTTAGTTGACCTGGCAACTCAACAGGTCCAATTAGGCTGTTGTTTACAATACCAATCTACACATTAATACTAAACCTATGTTGATGTTTGGTTTCTTTTACAACAGGAGGATTATCCTCAAAACATGGATAATGATGTGAATTGTGTAAATTATTAATTCCGTCTCCCGTGAAACTAGATTCACCCGAGAATAAAATGCGAGAATAAAAAGTTGGATCTTTAGTTTTCTTATTTCTCATCCAATCGGAAAATACAAGACGCGCAGAGAAATCACCCTCCATCATAGCATGTACCTTTGTAATATGAAACGGGTATAAGTTCTCCTCGGGTATAATATTACTTGCAGATGATTTGTAAATTCTTGGATGCATCACTGACAATCTTCGAAAACTTAATTGTGGGTTATCTTCTAGATCCATCAGAATAGCTTCTTCGAATTCCTTAACTTCAACGGGATGCCTACCCGTTTTAGTTTTTTTTGGAGACACCGATCCGGTTTCACTCAACCTCTGGTGAAGTACCGTAAAGGTTGTATGAGTGGGATGGATTCTATTCGGAAACTTTTCAATATATCTAGGTTGTGCCGTTCGAGCGTTACACTGAACTTCCCAGTAGCTTAAATGCACATCTGCATATTTTTCATTACTAAACGAAACCATTTTTTTTTAAATGTGAATTAAAATCTTACTTTCAATTAAATCAAATTATTAATATGACAATAACAATTTTGTCAAAAATGACACTTGCGTTTATTATTGTTAAGAACGGCTACCTAGCATTGTATGAGTAAGTATACCTTTTTTATGAATAAATACTTACACTTTCCTAAGCAAAAAAGTATACTACGTTCTGTAAAAAAAAGAATTACATTATGTCTTTTATTCTAACGGTCATCAGGTAGCATTTATTAAAGTTTAGAATAATTACTACTTACCTTTAATTTTGTATTGTCTTGAAATAAATACACCTTAGTTTATTATTAATAAAAAAATTGTTTTCCTTGCATCCACGCCTAACCGTGCAAATTGCTCGAGAACCGTTACCTCTAGTTGAGTAAGTATAGCTTTTTTGCTTAGAAAAGGTCGAAGAATGATCGTTATTCGTAAAAAAAAACCAGTTCTGCATCGCCAAAAAAGTTAGGGCAAATTTACATAAATAATAGTAGCGTACGTAGCGCCCTCTAAGTGTCACATGAAATCTAATACCAAATTATGATTTCTCACCCAAAAAATACCCCGAATGCCCAATTTCGTGAGAAAATTTTATAGTTTGCAACAGATATTTAATAAAAAATAAAATAAAATTTATAATTCAATGCTCTGTATCTCCGTAACCAATCATTTCCGGACCTAGGTTAATACGAAAATGTTTTCATGTTTTTTTATATAGAATCACACCTTTCATTTTCAAAATACAATGGTTAACATGCACACTTTTTTTCCTGACAGAATGGTGAACTCAGTATTTAATGCATAATATATTGGTCAAAATAACATCAATAAAACAGTTTAAAATGGTGCCATTTCGCGATTTTTAACATTATTTCAATATGCTTATTATTGGACCACTCTGGTAACATCCTGGATATTACCAGAAAAATTCAACTAAATTGTTCAAACCAACGCAGAATAATTGATGTACATACATAAAAAAAAACAAAGGATCGAATGTATAATCTCCTTCTTTTTTAAAGGCGGTTAAAAACATAGATCGTGTCATAGCGTTTTTGATTGACAGCGTAGATAAGTTATTTAGTCTGTCATCCGACATTGTTTGACCTGTATTTATTTTTCGTGCAGGCCATTTTTGAAAAAACCTTTCTGTTATGTATCAACAAAGCACTAACCAATAAGATACAATTTGAGCAAATTGGAAATACTTAGGGGCTAACTTCACGGATCGATTATTTCTGTAATGAAAAGATTGCCAGTAAAGAAAAATTGTACTGATACTGTGTGTTTTATGACAAACAGAGGATTCTGACTCTGATTTGATCCATGTGCACAGTTCTGTCCAATAAGGAAGCTAGAATGGCACTTAGTTTATTGGATAATGTCCGATTTTCAGTAGATTTTAATACTAAAAATACCAAAAGCGCCAGTAGCTGCAACTAGGAAGCACTACATGTATATTTAACCAAGTCCCCAATTTTTATTTTTAATAAACGTCTTTTATGTGTCTGTGTGTTTTCTATAAAACCAAATCGAATTTCATAGAATGCCAAGAATGTGCATAAACACGAAAACTTTAGCAAGAATAGAGATTTCGTGTCGAAATAGAGCTAGAGCACCCCTTAGAAACCAATGTATTGAGAAAATGAAACTCTGAAATTCCTTCTCCAGAGAGTTTAGATTCGAACTTCATTCTGCATTCCAAAAGGAAAGTTTTGTACCTAGATTTATTTAAGTATCGGATATTTCATGGATATGTAAAGCAGATATATATATTTTAAATGGCAAAATTATGAAAGCTCTTTAAAAGGGCAAAATAGAATTAGAAAAATACGCCCCCAACTATACGGTACTTACATAGAACGAAAGCTCTCACGGATGTGGTCAATTAAGAAATTATGGTTCTTGAGATTAAACCGTGTCAAAATGGAATCACTTTCCGACGTTTCGCCTTCGATTGCACGATATATCTTTAGGAATTTTTACTACATGAGATTGAAGCTCTGAATGGGCTCGGGGCCCTTTTTTGTCGACCTGCGTGTTCACCAGTGAACACATACATATAGGAGAAATCTATAGTAGTAGCAGGTCAAGTATGAAGATATACCCTAAAACTAAAAAATGGGCTTCAAAGGTAAACTTTTAAGAATAGGTGAAATTTAAGAGTACAGGTTTTTTTAACCGATTTAGTAAAAAGGAATGAAAGATGTCATTTATTTAGAGCAGAGTACTATATTACGAAATCATAGAAAGGCCACAAATGTTAAAAAACGATGATAAATTTCGATTTAGATTTCGGAATTTAAGTAATCACCGACATTCATTTGGATATATTGTTAAATTACAACTTATATTCTCAAATGTATTATATAATCCCGGATATATAACTCGGAATTATTAAATTCTCACTTCTAACTCAAAATATAGTTAAATTCCGATATCTTCCGGTTTCTAATTAGAATTTATTAAATTTCGTAACTAACTAAACTAGTAACTAATTTGAATTCAAATTTCCTTTCCGGATTTTAACTAAATTTCGAGTTAGAATTCATAATTTATTTAAGTTTGAAAATGTAAGTCAAAATCTAACTAATTCCGAGATCGAATTCGGGATCTAAGAAAAAATATTTTTTGTATCAAGTAATTAAAATTAACTAAAGCATTTGTAGAAAAGGGGCAAAAGCTTTTTTATAATGTTTGAATTATCTGATTAACAAAATTTAAAGTTAATAGATAAAATACATTTCTTGGTACTCATTTTTCTTAAACAATTCATTAGACCGTCATTTTATTCTGCTCTAGTAGATTTGCACAGAAATCTTATGAGTTAATTTCTATGACACACTTGATTTTTGAGCAAAATTTTAGATAAAAATTGAATATGGTTACTTAAACCGGTTCTATAGTTATCAAAATATGTTAGGAATAATATGGACACTTTATCATGTCCTAATTATAGAAAAGGAAAAGAAACTCAATTCAAATTATTAGGGATCTGTGATAGGTAGACTGCGAAGGGTGCTTATGCCCTGAAATGCCCTGTTGTCGTGTAATGCATGTAACGCACTAATTCCAATCCGGCTCTCGAGAGATGCAGAAACTTCAAATAATGCGCAAATTAAAGATTTAACACACATAGTTTATTTGTAATTGCTGTCAACCAACCTAAAACTGTATTCTTCAAATCATAAAAACTAAAATCGATAAATAATTTTATCAGAAAGAGACAAACAGATAAACATTCCGCGTTATGAATAACAATTGGCTCTAAGCGCTCGCATCGCATATATAAACCTCTCAGCACGCGTGTCAACTCATTCTTTCTTAACAACCGATAAAAAAAGACGTGGGAAATGTAGAAGCAAATTCAGCTCAGAAGAACAAAACAATCTATCAAGATGTCTGGTTTAAAAAAGCGGAAAGTGGACCCAGATTATCATTAATTCCAAAGCAAATGGGCTGATCAAATCTAGACAGTGTTGTTAAAGCTGGTTGTATACTTAGTTCCAGCGAAAACATCGAAGTGATTTTCTGAGGGAGAGCTTTCTAAAGAGTGTCTAGTAGATGTTGTAGAACTTTTGTGCCCAGAAAAGAAGAAAGAGTTTGAGAAAGTAAGCTTATCGGGACTTACTGTTGTTCGACGTATAGATACGATGGCTAGTGATATCAAAAAAACATTGACTGATATATTGGCTGGTTTTCAAGTATTTTCAATTGCTTCGGATGAGAGTACCAGCTTGCAGTGATGTAAATTATTTCGAGTGTGCACAGATGGTGGGCCTTCAATGATCGGTTCACGAAAAGATTTTATCGGAATTCTGAAGGAAAGAGCAACCGCTATGTATGTGCAAGAATGTGATTTAATAATGCTGCATTGCATTGTTCACCAACAAAACTTGGCTCTAGAGCCATTCGACTAAAAAACGTTATGAATGTGGTAGTAAGTATCATCAATTTCATTAAATCCCGCGGTCTTAAACATTTCTAGCTTAAAGCATTTTTGGATGAACTCTGTTTAGAACACTATGATATGATATATTATTGCGAAGTAAGGTGGCTAAGCAAAGGTAAAATGCAAAAATGATTTTATGACCTTAGAAAAGAAGCTCATTTTATGGAAATAAAAGAGAAAACATTGTGAAAATTTGTGATCCAACATGGCTTCGTGACTTGGTATTCCTGGTAGTCATCAGATTAAACGCCTGAACTTGAAGCTTTAAAAACAAGCACCGTGAGTAAACAGCTGTACAGTCATCTCAAAGCTTTTCAAAACAAAATTCGGTTGTGGGAAACTCAAAAGAGAAATTGCATACGGTCCCTATGCTGAAGAACTGAAACTGCTGTCAGAGCAATTCACTAATCGGTTTTCCAATTTTAAGAATGGATAGCACTTTCAATATTTTTGTAAATTCTTGTAAGTGTAATGTGGAAGAAGACTCATATTGGAAGTCTACATTCTTTGCGCCCATGTACTAGTGATATTGACCCCAATAATAATCATCTTGTTTCTCAGCTGCAAACTGAAGTCTCTCATTAATTTTCATTTGATTTTTCTATCTGTCTTTGTTAATTTGTTTTTTATATAAGGGAAAGGGGTCGAATATCGATCAATTAAAAGATATGTCAGGCAAAAGCAGTATGGAACTTAAGTTTTATTCATTTTACAACGTGATAACAAACAAATTAATTCTATTTTATTAATATAAATGTGTGAAATATAAAAAATTAAACTAGAACATGGCCGATATTACCCACATAGGGCTGGCTAATATCGATCATATAGGAGGGTAATATCGATCATGCCAAGTGCTACATGACCTACACCACCACCATATTTCAACTTTCCCAGTTTCTACACATACTGGACATATTTCGTTCTCTTTTTTTATAGGCTGCCCATGTTGATCAGTACGCTTGGACTTGTTTATTTTAACGGCTGCTGTTTTAAATCCTGCAGATTTTCCTGTTTGAAATAATTTTTTTGTAGGTTCGTCCACTCTCTTCTTATCTCTTTTTTCTTCCCTCTTTTCCAAACAGACCTGCAACGCGGTGGACGTTAGTACTTGGGATTTCTGTTTTCTTCTCTTAGGTCGCGAGTTTGCTGTTAATCGGGGAGTCGGATAAAAGTCTTCAAATGATGTATTCTTTAATTGGATGGTTTTGTCTTCATAGTCGGTTGCGTTGTCATCAAAGACTTGAAGATGACCTTTGTTGACGCCTCTTTCTCTTTAATTGAGCACGTGGCTCCTTATTAGAGGCTTCTAGTGGTGGTGTAACTTGACGCATAACTACCTGATCTTGGCTTCTGTTAGGTATATCCTGGTCTAACTCCCTACTAGCTTTCGGGCTTCGGATTTAAATAAATTGTTTCTACTTGTTCGCTGGATATCGGAATTTGCTTTAACTGCTGTTTCAGTAAATTCATCCTCCCCGAATACATTTCTGTTTAGTGGGAAGATACCTGTATTTTTGAATCCGTTAAAGCCTTTTTCTTTCGAAGTAAAGCGATTGTACGCTTTAGCAAACAGCTCTGCAATGTCAGTCACTTCAATTTTGTTATGATGAGACTTCATATGAAGATCGCATTCTTTGCTATATGCTGCTTTTAGTGAATTGAAAAACGTCACGTCCAGAGGCCGGTAAGAGGTATGGGGGGGGGGTAGGGAAACAAGAATGATACCTTTTTCACGACAAAACTTATAAGATTTTAAGGACGAGTGTGTGACGTAGTTGTCTAGAACAACTAACACAGGATCTTCTGTAGAAGCACTAACATACTGAGCACAATTTTTTAACCATTCCAGGAATAAATCCTCAGTGATCCACCCCGATTTTGAGCAGCGATATATAGCATCTTCGGGCCCGTTTTTCTCCAAGGCGTTGTTCATACGTTCGCGTTTAAAAATAAACAAGGGAGGCACAAAGTCTTCTGCGTACTCATACAGCACACAACAGTCGTTGTCTGACCCCTTTTGCCACACGTAATCGCACGCACCTGTTTTCTGCCTTTTTCAGCCAAAATTCGATTGGGTTTGTGTACTCCACTGTTTCCAGTCTCATCCAAGTTATAAACGAGTCTTGCAGGAAATTTATATTTTTCAACGACCGGTTCTAAATTGTCGTAAAACAGACCTACATCTTTTTGATTAAATGCGATTACCTGGTTGAGACTCGTAGCTTCAGGACGCCTTAAAGAAATTCGTGGATGTCGCGCTAAAAATCCACGCAACCAGTCTTTGCCGCAGGTTTTCTTCTCAAGATTAAAACAATGTGATAATTTAATTGCAATATAAAAACGAGTTGTTTGATTTTACTTGGTGTTAACCGGTAAAACATGTGTGACAATTTTAAAATGTGTCAATTGTGCCTCCTGCTCTTCATTTAACACGGGTTTCCTTCCTAATTTTAACTTCTTAATCTGTCGCACAATGTAGAGTATGATATTCCATTCAATTTTATCCGACAAACACAGAAAATAACAAAAATACTGCGAAAAAACTGTTTGTGTACGCGCACACTCGATGTTACAATGAAATTGCCCGAAGTTGCCGTTAGTAAGTTGTATGTACCTCAAGAGATGGCACTACATATTCTTTAATTTGATGTGCAAAATTGAGATTATCGATAATAGCCGCTGATCGATATTCGACTCCTTTCCTCTATTTGATTATATTAATATAATTTATAAATAAAAAAAATTTGTGAACTTTTAATCGTTTTTTAATTCACTACTACCTACTTATTTCTTACCTACGACCTAATACAGATAAAAGTAAATCCCACAGAAATAACTCTATGGACTACACCTTTATAGATCTTTTTTTTTGTTGGTATTATATCTGAAAGGATATAAACACTTACTTTTGTTTTATTTTTGGATCATTATACTACCAAATTACTTTCGGATTTTAAGTACCTATTTAATTAAACATAGTGGATATATGGCTCAAATTGAATTAACATTTCTCTTTTGACTTTGCTTCCAAATTAAGAAAGTAGGTAATGGAGAGATAAGAAGCTACGTTTTAGTGTCGCTCTTTTCAAAGTACCTATCTTTTGAGGAACTTTCTTTTTACATCATTACTCCTAAATCCTAAGTAGCCAACAAAGGAGATCTTTGTACAAAACGCTATGATGATAAAAATCTTTTTAATAAGGGATTACATTGACGAAAGCTAGAGTCTTTTGTAACTGACTGCTGCTTTATACAGTGTAAGAGGACGTCTGCATGCCTATTAACTAAATAAATCTCTTTTGCCTCCAATAAATGTGTTAGTTAAGTCTCAAGAAATACTAAAGTTCTATCGAAAAAATGTATTACTTGATTTTACGCACATATGTAAACTTTCAAAGAAAAAACTATAAGAAAGACAAAATTTTAAATAATGATAATGCATTATTTTGCCCAATTGTTGTCTGGCGTATAACTATTTATTTTTGTTATTATTGGGACAAGTTTTATAGCAAATATGGCACTTAAATGTTAAAATGCCCTTAAGGCCTTGGGGCAAGGTGCTCTGCTTTGAGTCATTTCAAAATTTGTGATTTTCGACATTTTGGAGGTCTGATGACATGAATAAAATTTGATTTATCACTATGCTAGTTGTAGTCGTTAAAGAAGAATGGGATTGCCAATCTCCTTAGAAGCTTGGGTCCGCGTTTAGAAGCTTGTATGGAAGCTATGTGCATCTATTCCGATGTCATGTTTGACGCGACTTACTATTTATCGTTTTTACTATAATTACATTCACCTGGTGAACAAATTTTGACATGAACTATTCTGTAAAACTTTACAAAATTTACTACTTTTTGACTTATATTTATTTTTACTGCCTGTTCAAGACAGATGCTTCCCATACATGGAATAAAGTTACTTCATTTTTGCATTAAATGTTTGCCCTAGTCAGAAATGCTCCTCCTGTATAAATTCTCCTTGAGCTAAACAATTCTACCTATTTTCACCAACTTTTTGGTTTTCTGCGTCATTACTCGAGGTTGTACAGGACAGCAGGTTGAAGCATTTGCTTGGTAAAGCTATGTCGCTTTGTGGCGAACTTCTGGTTTACTTTGTTTGATCCTCTTGCCCCTGAGAAGGGAAATATTGTAAATTCAAGTGGACGGTAATCCGGTTTGTTTATATTGAGTGTAAAGTCATATTACTGAATGAAAAACGAGCGAACGGGACAAAGTTAGTTGGTTCACAAATTTGATTACCTATTTCTGTAAATATTTATTACCACATTTTGTTTCTATTTCATTTATTTTTTTGGTAGAAATTGTGTCGCATTATTAATACCACAGCTATTAATTTCAGGAGAAAACAAATATACGAAAACACTAAAAGTAACAGTTTACAAAGGCTTTTAATTATCTACTGAAAACGGTTCCTTTTTTTTGTTCTTTACTGGCAATAATTTAAGTAGGAGTACTTTACTTAAAATGCAATTCTTCTGGTAGGATCAGTTTTTTGGGAAAGCCTCATCTAGCCACTGCCCCTAAAGCATGTTTACAAATTTCTTAATCTGTTCTTGTCTTGTTTTGTTAAAAAGCCCGTCTTACCAAAATATTTCAAAGCCAAACGTAAACAAGTGACAGTCTCCTTTAAAACCAAAAAATTACCTGCTCACTTTCCAAACCCAATTTTACCTAATTTCTTGACCCAGATAAAAAAATGCAAATCTATATCTTGTAGGAAAATGTGGTACAAAGGCTCAAAACCAAGCAAAAATATTTCATGCAGGCTAAGTTTTAAACATTTGTCAAAAATCAACATTAACACTAGCGGGTTGAATTCACTGCCTAGTCTCTAAAGGGAACACATAAACTTTGCTGGGTGTATTTACTTGTTTCGTCCAAAATCAACCCTTTAGATGAAACACGGTTGAGCTTGAAATAACTATTTATATGTCTGTCAGGACTGGATAAATCCACGACAAAAGTGCTCTACAAACAAAAAATTCAACAACATAAGATTTTTTTGCACTGTTTGCGACTCTCCAACTCTGAAATATTTGCATGATAAAATATCAGGTCTCCAAAAGACTCAAATCTCTTCAGAATATCTCGAAGCCCTGGGTTCCTGCTTAAAGAAAAACAACGACATCCTTCCGATCATTGGCGAAATTTACGGCATCTTACTCAATCATGACTCCAAATGGAAGATACTGCTAGAAAAAATTGAGGATATTCACAGCCTCCATTCTGGAATATCTGACAGTATACAAGAATCCTTATTTAAATCCATTAAAGAAATTAGGCAGGATACTTTCAATCTATCATCTATTTTAATGGAATCTCAAAATGAATCTGTCAAAGTCCAGGTGCATGATTCATCGAAGGAGCAGTTGACTAAAGAGATGGCTGAGCTGAGGCATAGTGTAAAACAAATGGCACTTGCCCTGGAGAAGCTTGCTGATAAGCCTAAACAACAATCAATAAAGAAGATATACACCACCGCAATATCAACCCAAACCGATACAACAGATGTCCAAATGCCTGTCAATAGGTCTCCAAAAAAAGCTGTTTCCTTCCAGCCCAACAAAACACCCATTATAGAGAAATGGCATTATGTAGTGGTATCCTTAATTCCGACCACGTATAAATCAAATCAGCTTGTACACTACATCAAAGAAAAATTAGGAACCACGAATTTTGTGCGTTGTTTTCCTATGCTTAAGAATGCAGACACTTTGCGCTCCGATTTTAAAATTGGGGTGCAAAATAAAGATCACTTAATTCAGCTTAAGAACGCTAGTCTGTGGCCACCTGGTACCATAATTGATCCTACCAATGATTCAGTTTCACCAACCCTTATCCAAACGCCGCCCACTTCCACAGCCCATAATGTCTCATCTTCTAGTCATCAAGATGTCAATATAGATATCCCAAAGAGCCGGGGGCTGTCTCCACCAAAGCCTCAATTATTGAAATCACCAGTGACATTTGTTCCTGAGGAGGATAAGTCAGTCATGATTGGCTCTGACAGGGAGGCCATAGCAGCTTGTAGGTCATTGGCACTGGACGGTTCTAAATTAAGCATGGAGAAAACTGCAAGGAAAGATGATTTTTTGCAGTTTGATCCAATGACTCCACCAAGAGTGCGGCTGTCCCAAGATTCGGATAAAGCAAATGGTCGCTATATATTAGCCAGATTAAGGGATCCTTCCTTACTAAAGACCTTAAGGCTATTTCTTGCTTATCTACACGACCAGCCATCTAGTGTGTGTTTTGAGGGGCATACAAGTACTAGCATTAAATTATTGCTAGCTTCAGAAGGCCTTCCCAGTGACAAGGACTCCCTGCGCAAGTTGTATTATCGCTTCCACGATGCCTATGGGATTGGTTCATCTGAAGTGGACTCAGACCTTGCAGCGTATAGATCTTTCTACTCCTCGGAAAAATTTTTACGGCTTCAAAAAATTCGTGAAAGTACTGGTAAATATTATTCTAGTGGTTCACCATCAAAAAGTAAAAATTTTTAGTCAATATGACGCGAAAAGAGGATCTAGCACCCTCTAGAAAATTGACCAATAGTAATTTTAATCTTTTTTTTCTTAATATTCAGTCCTTAAGACATAAAACAGACGAATTATATCTTTTGTTAGAAGAGCTAAATTTTCCAGAAGTCATTGCCATCACTGAGCACTGGCTAAATATCAATCAACCTGTTTTTATTAAAAACTATACCACAATTGCCAGATTTAATAGAACTAATTTAACTCATGGAGGCACCATGATAATGTCTTTAAACAACGATTTTTCCGAAATATCAAAGTATAATCATTTATTATCTGAAAAAGTATTTGAATTTTCTATCGTTTATCACAATACTTATGACCTTTATATTATTTGTATTTATAGAACACCTGATGCTGATGTGCAATTATTCTGCCATAACCTTCTAAGTTTGCTCGAGTCCCTTCCTGTAAAAAGCAAATTAATCTTATGTGGCGATTTCAATATTGACTTTTCCAGTGTGTGTACTGCTCAGGAATGTCTTCAGTCCATCTTTGAGTCATTAGGAATTGCCATGCACGTCAACTCACCAACCAGAATTACTAAGACAAGTGCCAGTACTATAGATTACGTTGTGTCTTCTTTCGATCCTAGCTCCGTCGAATGTAATGTCTTAAGTCCAGGTTTCTCCGATCATGAAGCAATTTTCACAAAATTTTCAATTACATCCAAAGCCAAAAATTCCTCTAGACAAGTAGGCCGTATTTTTTCGGTTAGAAATTTCATTAATTTCAAACACCTATGTCAAATAACTGACTGGGACTCTCACACTTATGATGTCGACACTGAATTTTCTCGTTTTATAAAAACTCTAACTAATATAGCTTCTGAATCTTTTCCTCTTAGGCCTATCAAAAATAAAAGAAGTAAATCCTGGTCCACTAAAGGTTTACGTATATCTTCTAAGAACATGCGGTCACTATCTCATTTAAAGAAATTTTCGGACAGTGTCTTTTTTCATAATTATGTAAAATCATACAGAAAAATTTATCATAAGACTATTAAAGCCGCCAAAGATATTTATTACAATAATAGACTTTCTAACGCCAAAAATGTAGCTAAAGAAACCTGGTCTATCGTAAATGATTTAAGAAACAAAACTCCTTTATCCAACACTATCCTTACCTCTCCTGAGGACCTAAACAATTATTTTGTAAATGTAGCCAAAGATTTGACTAAATCCGTATCTCAATCTAATGACCCAATTTCATATCTCTCTAATCATAGGGTAAACCTGCACAGTTTCTTCTTTTCACCAGTAGTTTTATCAGAACTTCGCAGTACAATTAATGATATCAAAAATAAATCTTCCTCGGGAATTGATGGGCTTACTTTAAAAATGTATTCAAGTCTGCCGGAGTGCACTCTAGAGCATCTGACTGCTTTGATAAATATGTCTTTCCAAAATGGTACTTTTCCAAGCTGCCTTAAAACTGCAATAATCATACCTCTTCACAAAGGAGGTGTTTCAGAAGAAGCTTCGAACTATCGCCCAATTGCACTTCTCCCTACGCTATCTAAGATCATCGAAAGACTGGTTAAAAAAAGGCTTTTATCATTTCTGTCTAGATATGAAATACTTACAAAACATCAATTTGGATTTTTAAGTAACAAATGCACAAGCGATGCCATGTTTTCCCTTCTTAATACAGTTTACTCCAGCCTAAACAACCATCACGCTACGGCAACAATTTTCTGTGATTTTTCCAAAGCTTTCGATTGTGTGAATCATAATATATTAACTAACAAGCTGCAGTACTATGGATTTAGAGGGGTTCCTCTCGATTGGTTTAAGTCATATCTTAGCAACAGAAATCAAGTTGTGAAAGTTGACAACAGGATGTCTTCTTGTAGACCAATGGAATATGGAGTGCCTCAAGGCTCGGTACTAGGCCCTATCTTGTTTCTTCTGTTCATAAACGACATGGCTAATTTAAACATTAGTGGAAAAATATGTCTCTTTGCGGACGATACCAGCTTTACGTGGAGCCACCCAGATGTCACGGACCTACATAGGATTGTATCTAATGACCTAATCACCATTAAATCCTGGTGCGATTCTAATCTCCTATGTTTGAACATCTCTAAAACGAAAGTCTTGTCTTATAAAAACACGCTGCAACCTTTTGACCTTAATGGCACCACTATTGATGTCGTAAACTCTGTAAAATTTCTAGGGCTTCTTGTAGATGATTCTTTAAAATGGGATCCACATATCGACGCTTTATCAAGGAAGTTGGGTTCTGCTTGCTTTGCGTTAAGATCTGTTTCCGAGGAGCTTAGCTTTTCTACCTCTAGAACTGTTTATTTTACTCTTGTTGAGTCGCACCTCAGATATGCTATTCCATTCTGGGGTACATGTTGTGCGACTCAATTTGATCAAATTTTTATACTACAAAAAAGAGCTGTTCGTTACCTACTGAGACTTAACAGTAGAACTCACTGCCGAGATTTCTTTAAAAGATATAAAATACTAACCCTTCCTTGCTTATTCATTTTGGAATCGGTTTGCTTAATTCGCAAGCATGCACCTGCTCTATTAGAGAGACCTTCTCACAACTACCCTCTCAGAAACACTGAGCACGATCTCTATCTTCCAACCCCACACTCAGAGTTAATTAAAAGATCAGTAATCTACAATGCAAAAAAAATGCATAATCACCTGCCATTTAACATCAAATCCATAATATCTCTGACTTCATTTCGCAAGGCTTTGAAATCATTCTTACTGGAAAGCGCCTTCTACACCGTGAACGAGTTTTACAACACATAAATTTATCCTTATGAACCCCTAGTGTGATAGTTGCCATTACCAACCATTTTTACCGAATTTTGTATATGAATTTTTTTAATTGTTTCGTACTTTTTTATTTTTTATTTTTTACTTTGCTTTTTTATTTTTTTTTTACATTATATTTATGAAAATGTTTATAACATAGTACGACTGACAAAGTACATTTCTAATGTACTTCTTTTAGGATTCTATTATATTAATATTCTAAATTCTTGATTTAAATATTATTTTTCTATAATATTTATGATGTGTTTTTGTTTTGTTTTGTTTGCTAATTTTGATGTTTGTAAACTATTTTTTTTAACAACAGCTTTGTCCACAAAATTGTAAAATTTTTTTGACAATAAAGCATTTATTTATTTATTTATTTATTTATTTATTTATTTACTAGTGAGTTCATTAATTTGATACCTACCATGGTGAATTGTAAAAGTATTAATTTTTTACGTTGAATAAAATTTCGTGCCACTCTCACAATTTAGTTTTTTTTTAAAACAAGCCTAATTAAGAGCTTGCACGGAATATAGATGAATCTTTTGATGCCACACTTATGAAAATCAGACCATACGTTTACATTGTAGATACTAACAAACAATGGATACATATACACACAAATCCAGGGCTAAAAATGGGTCCGAATGAAAAAATTTAAATAAACCGTTACAGTTAGCAACTTATCAATTTTTACTTTCTCGGTGCTATTTTAAGTAAATAGCAAAAGTTCAAATACAAGCTTGATGTTTCGGTTAGTAAAAAATCCAATTTGCAGCACTGCACATAACCACATACATAAACATAACGTATACTTCGTAATTCCTCCTTTAGAACAGTTGACCCCGATTCAACCTATATCTATAACGATTTCAGACTTCCCATGAAATCATCATCACCAATCTAATATATACTAACCTCATAATGATGTATGCCAAATACCGCCCTCACAATTGTAGAACCTTCACCTTAAAAAATTCCCTATGATCGTTCTTACTACAGCCACTTCTGGATCCAATTTAAATAAAGACCTATCTGATTTGTAATATAACATAACAGTTTTAATTAAATCTTTATTATTATGCCAATTTAATCACGAAACTTATGATACATTTTACATATAAATTATTGATTACAAACTTAGATTTTCAACCAAGGCAACAGCATAACCCTCGGGACTTTATAAGAGTTTATATGTATATATCTTATTATTACTACTTACTAACAACCCCGAGTTGCAACCTCCATTAGGATATTAAATTCCAAACAAACTTGCCTGTCTATTTTTTGAAAAACAACATCGCACATCAAAAACTAACCAAAGTGCAAAACGATATTTTCCTATAGCTAAAAGATAATCAGAACTGCAAGAGAGAATGAAAATCGATTTTTATGTGAGGAAATTTAATCTTAATTAATTTTAATGGAGAACCATTAACTTATGATTAAAGTGTCGCTCGCTATCTTTTAATATCTCATTTTTTACTTCCACGTTGCAAAGTTTTTAGTCGTAGAGGGTTATATATTCCATCCCTGAAATTAAAAACTGTCATCATTTTTGTTTCATATACGTAGAAAAGCATTTGAGGTACGATTTTTTTGCATTATTTTGAGCCTTCGTACCTGCATATCGGTACCCACTTGGCCAAAATCGATTGGACGGATCAAAAGCTCATCAAAGCATAATTTTGTTCTAAGAAATAAATTAACTTTTTTGTGTTTTGTTTTATTTAATTTGAATATAATCGAAACCCGCCAATTTTTATTTTGAAAGAAAACTATCATTTTTACTTTCCTTATTAGCCGACTATATAAAAATTGTGCACAAAAATGTAATGTTAAACAGAGACTGGAAAAAAATTTAATGCTATATGGCAAAACAAAATGGCTGCCTAATAAAATGTTTAAATAGTTAATTTCCATTTATGAAAAATAGAAAATAATAATAATGATGATAGTATATAATTTAGAGTCTTAAAAAATTGACATAAATTACAAAATACGATAATGTATTGTCTATGCTCAACATTATTAATACTTTAAGATATATAAAACTATTTTATTCCCAAACGGCCCCATATTGTACTTATTACTCAAAACGGGGACTTAAAAACACGAAGCTTTCCCAGTAAGTCCGCTATTTAGTGTTGAACTGGCCGGTTCCGTGCGGGCTTCACCAGGTACTACCACTAGAGCTGTGTAGTTCGCGAACGAACTAGTTCAAAGGATTGAATCTTTGAACTGAACTAAACGATTCGATCACCGATACTGAAAAGAATGAATCACACTGTACTAAAATAAAAGACCGAATCATAGAGATAACGCGACGGTGACCGAAAGCCATGATTGCATTCTCACTCGCCTCCCGCCTCCGTTCCGTCCTCCGTCTGCGCTCGACCTACGCCGATTTATCGCTGTTCTGCTATGGGAAGGGTTTGTATTGAAAAATTATTTTTATTTGTGCAGAACACAGCCGGTCCATGATGGATTTCCCCACCAGGGATGCCATGTTCTACTAGGGGAGGAGTTGTTGTATTCAAAAAATTATTTATGTTTTCGAATTTATTCGATTTTACTCGAAAGTTGGGCGGAGCTACAGTCTTTTTACCACGTTTTTCCCCTGCGGGGACACTGAGCTCCATTTCTTCGAGTGAAAACAAGGAATACAAACTTCCTTCCCTTTGTCCTGTAGTTTGTTTTTTGTTCATTGTCCTGTCGCCGCCTTCGCATATAGAAAGGAGGTCGACTCCCGATTTCCCACCCAGACTCTGACGGTCAGGAGAGAAATCCAACTCAAATAACGAATACGTTTTTCTGTTCTTTTGTTGTCTAAGTTCCAACGAACTGTCAGCATATATCGTGTGCAGAGAATCGCGCTCGCGGCTACTATCGAGCAACAAGGTTTCATCTGGTTTGTTTTGTTTATTTAATTCAATTTCAGTTTTAAATTTATTATTTATAAAAGATGTATTACGTTGATAATCTCTTTTTCGGGGTACCTCCATGGAGATGTCCTCCATGTAGGATGCTCCGGCAAAAGTATCCACTAAATATGTCCTATATGAGTTGTCATGATTGTCGATATATTCAGGGGCATTGAAAGGCAAGCTTGGTAAGCTTGCCGGGCACCCACCACTCACCCGGGGAATTTTTGAATGTTCGTTCCCCTCGCCAGGAAAGAGATTGAGCATAGGCTCAAGAAGGGGGACGGTGTTGCTGGGCGAATGGAGTTCTGAGCTACCACCCTTGGGAACTACACCAGAAGTAGGAGTAGCCATTGGTAGTCAGATGTAAAAAGTTTGTTTAAAGAATACAAAGTTCGGACGTTCCGAACAAACAAATTAGGGAGCAACGGGAGTCAGTCGGGGGAAAGTCACTTAAAACTAAAGTAACGTCACCCGAGTGGAGTCCTATCCCTAAGTCTAAATCTAGTTTTAATCACAAAAAATCGTATGGATTTTATTTACTTAAGGTAACCTGTCAATATGGCCGTAGCCGTGTGTAGGCTTTTCCAAGTCCTAACACCTCTAAATATTTCACCTTTCGAACTCAAGTCGAAACGTTTAAGAAAGCACTACGCACTGTCACTATAAGTGTTCGTGGAGATACTTTGTCTCTTTAAATTTATTGTTTATTATTTATATTTGTTCAATGTTGAGATTTTTTCAAAGTTCGCTCAACAGTCTTTGTCCATACAAATAGTAATTGACCACAATTACTAAACTGTCTTTTTGCTCACTTATCAAAATCGATAGAGTCAAAATAGATAACAACCAATCTCTCGTAATGGTTATTGTTTATATTAATCAAAATAACACTGTGACTGCTCAGTAAAATCTTTTAGTTACAACTTTAGTATCAAATTACAATAATACTTAACCTAGTTGAACTAACTAAGTGAATATCTTTTTATGTACACTAAAATTTAGTTTATTTATTATTATTAATAATGTCAAAATCAGTAAAATCTTAGTCTTATTTAATAAGTTGGCAAAGCTATTTAAGACTTAAAAAATCAAAGAGATATTTTCAAAATAAAAATTAAAATCAAAACTCAAAAAGATATTCTTTTCAAGCTTGCCAAGAGTCCCTATCTAATAGTCCACTCGGGTCACGCCGCTTGGGATATTAGACGCGAAAATGTTGTAATATTTAATTATTTAAAAATAAAAAGTATTAAAAAAATTAATATTTTGTTAAAGTTAAAGTTTATGATACCTTATATAATATATACAAAATTCACGAATATATATATATCAAAATCAAATTTTGTCAAAATCAAGAGCACGGTTTTTGCTAAGTGTTCCTTAGAATAAACAATCCTCTACACTTAAGAGAGATTGAGAACTTCAGGAACTGACGTGCTATGTCTCTGGAGGGATCGTTAAGTTTTAAAAAGAGATCGGATTCACCAAGCGTACTTAATGCTAGGATCCTATCTTACCTAATACAAGATCAAGTAAATTGTTATTTACAATTTGTTTAAACAATTAAGTTTAAATACAAGAGAATATCAAAATCAGTTTTGTCACAATCAGTAAGTTTACAAAAATATGATTCGCCCAATTAAGGGTAGATCATAAAATACAAATCAAATAAAATATACAATGTTACAAGATAGTAAAAGCTTGCAGTCAAAAATCGGTAATTTAAAAAATTTACGAGTTATAAAAATGTTTAAAAAAAAAATCAGTGAGCAATTCGTTAAAATTTAGAGTGAACAGCAAATTCAAATTTTCCCAAAATAAGCAAAGGTAAACAGGTTTGCGTTAAAAAAAAAATTGAGCGATAAATTATGCCAAAAGATACAGAGTTTAATTTTACACTTGAACACAAGTTAGGCTAAGGTTCGAGCAAAGAAAGGAAACTTGATCTGGAGAAAAACTGAGCTTGGAGAACGCTTAGAGGAGAAGGAGACCAGAGGCAAAGCAACTTACAACTTTTTCCTCGCGCAATTTATACAGCCAGTTATGTTTCTTCCAGATGCCTCCTACTAGGCCATAAATCAAGAGAACCAGATTTAAGACCCGAGGACGATCTTCACAATCAGAGCCCTACTAAGAACCTTAGTGCAATGGAACTTTTCGAGACTAAGATCCGGCGCAATCCAACGTTGGGAACAAAGTGCAAGGTTCCTCTAGTAGGCTTCGGCTGTGTCACTCAGAATGATAAAAGAAACGCACTAATAACACTGCTTCCGACGCTTAGGAGGGTATATGAAAAATAGCTATTACACTCACGAAATTTACACGTGTTACTGGTCGTAAGAGATGATCGAAAAGATGTTTTGAACAAAAATCTGTCCATATTTATATTAATCGAAGTTTGACGTCACGGCGACACCCTTTTGCACGCTCTGGACCAATCCTGTGGATTGTGGGCGGAGTCCCGTGAACGAAACTGGTGTATTTTCTGTTCACTTTCGAACAAGATTTTCTACTGAAAACATCTCCCGGGAAACTTTGAAGTCCCGTGGGATCCGTATTTTTGAGAATTTTCTTGGTTTGGGATTTTTCCCTAGAATAGTATTACTTTATATGTATTCTGGCCAAGTTTCAGATTTTTATTATAACTTTTTTCTTTTTGAAAATAAAAAATTCGTATAACCATAAGACTTTGTTAAACGATAGTTCTTTATGTAATAATTAATCCTGTGAAAAATCAGATTTTTTCTATTAGTCGTTTTACAGATATTGGACATTTTCACCAGGTCCTGGTGCATAACTTCCAACGTCGATTTCATGGTTTTCTGGTAGTTTTTTCTTAAAGTGTTTTATTACATAAAACTCTTCTTTTTGTAAGGGCTTTCATCCTATGAAGGTCCCAAGTTGATACCTTTATTTTGGTTTTTTGTTTACTCAAAATTTTGGCTAAGTCCAAAAAAGTGAAAAATTTTGCTCGCAAAAATTTTCCTATTTTCTTGAAAATTTGATATATTGTAGTTTAATTTATTTGAAAACTTTTTCGTCTAGTGACTTTTTGTCGTCCGACGTCGCGTTTAGGCGCTACGGACGTGGCGTCCTTTTCCAGGCGTGGCATCTGCGACGCCTATCTTCTTTCGTTCATAGTTTTGTTAATTCTTGATATATCTTCTTCAAATTTTGATACAAGGTGGCCCTAAGGGGTCTCTTTCGATTAGTCCTTACGGCACTTGTCTATCTGGTTTAGAAAAAATTTTATTAAAGATTGAAATTGAAAAATTGAAATTTAACGAACTCGAATTTTTGAATTTTTTCCTTTAATGCTAATTTTCTCTGTTATTTCTGAACGGATTTTAATCATTCTTTTACTGAAATGTAGGATTTGATTAGGCCTTTTTGGAGATGTAAAAAGCTTTTTGAAATAATTAGTTTTTAGATTTTGAGAAATTTTTAACGTTGAATTTTAGGTAGAAATAATAATGTTTTTGTAAAGATTTTTATATGAGCGTGAAGCGCATATACTAGAGATTATTTGTACAAAGTTTCATTATGAAATTTTGATTAGAACTATTTTTAATTAATTAATTTACTTATAGAATTTCTAGAATCGAACAGACCAATCCGATTGCAGCGTGGGTAAATCTTATTGGCTGGAAGACTTGAATGCTTTAATCCTATTGGATGGAATGTTTCTATCGAATTTTCTAGATTAGGTGTGGTTACGTAGATTATTCGAATTGGTTCGATGCTCTAGAAGACGAGTTCTAGGCCGATTTCCAATGTCTAATGTATGTAAATGTATATGGAATTCATTTTTCTATATTTTGGCCTAATTTTACTTGTTGATTTTATTTAATTTTGGCAAAAAATGTGATATTACGACACTCCCCCACCCAGCTGTAAATTGACTGTCCTTTCGATTGTCAATTTAAGCCTCGAAGGATTCTTGGTGGATGTCTTCTTCGGAGAGTTCTTCAGGTCGTAACATCGGTTTTCGTCCTGGAGGTTTCGCTAGTGTTAACTGCTCTGTCTCCGGGGTTTTTGTTTTAGTTTGCTCAGGTTTAGTTTTAATTTTAGTTTTAGTTTTACTTTTAATTTTAGGTTTAATTAGAGTTTGGGAATTTGCATTTTTAGCTTGCTCATTAGTTTGAGATTGATTTAAATCAGTTTGATTATTTATATTTATATTGTCATTATTTGAACTGGAATTTTGACCTGAAGGGTCGGAATTGTCTCCTTCAGAGTCAGAGTTGTTAGGAAATGAATAAACACTATCTTCGTCGTCCGAAGATAGGTTGTCTTCATTCTCAAAGTCGACCTCGTTTCCATCTGGATGCTTCCGTAAGTCGTCCAGATGTGTCACCCAGTCCCGTCCGTTGATGTTAACAACATAGGAGGTGTCTCCTAGTTGTTTAACAACAGTATGTGGTCCAGTCCAAGTCGTAGCGAATGTGCCTGGGCCGATTGTGTACTGTGTACGGAAATTGACTTTCTGTCCGGGCGCAAAAGTGACGTGAGGGATTTCTTTGTTTTTATTGTATTTTCGCGTTTGGTAATCAAGCTGCTTCGCATAGATCCTTTTGTTACGAGCCTTCCTTTCCGGCTTGGTCAAATTTTTCCGCCTGAGGGCCTCAGGGGTGAACCACGTACCTGGCCGAGGAAGCTCATAACCAAGGACTATGGAAGCAGGCGTTTCGCCTGTGGCTTGGTTACGACGAGATCTTAGTATTTGTAATGCTTTGGGTACTTGTGTATCCCACGCAATTTCAGGTTTATTATGTAATAATATTCTCATGACTTTTTTAAATTCTTGTACTCTACGCTCGATTGGGTTTGCTCTTTGATGATATATCGCCGAGAATTCGTGTTTTATGTTGTGCCGTTCGCACATTTTTTCAACATGTTTCGAGATGAAGACCGGCCCATTATCAGAGACTATGGTCTCCGGGCTTCCATATCTGGAAAAGATTTCTCCCTCCAGATAGGTTACGACGTCCCTTGCCAATAGCTCTGGATATGGTTTGGCCTCCACCCATTTGCTAAAAACGTCCTCAACTTTGAGTATATATTGATTTTTTCGTGGGGTTTCTGCGTAAGGACCTAATACGTCGACTGATATCATTTGGAAAGGATATTTTGGCGATCTAGCATGCATCGGAGCATGTGGCGCTTTTTGTTGCGTTTTACAAATCGAACAGGGTATGCAATTTTTGATGTAGTGTGAAACTTCACGAGTCATCCTTTTCCAGTAGTATAGACGCTGTATTTGACGCAACGTTTCATCAATGCCTGGGTGTGCAGAGTCAGGGTCATCGTGGAACGTGTAGATAACCTTCTGAGTCTGATTTTTCGGTACGACTAGTCTGTCACCAGAGTCGTGTTTTCGCCAGAGTAACTGGTCGTAAGTCGTGTAATTCTTTAGTAACTCACGGTCTTCGTTAGTCTCTGGGGGGTTGTTCGTTAAGTAAGTCAGTTGCGCGATGCGTCTCTGACATTGACGATTTGATCTTTGGGCATTGACTATTTTCGTATGTAGGTCTCGTAGGTTAATCGCATTGATTGCAAGGTCTTCAGAAATCTCTAGAGACGCATTGTCAGGGTTTTCTCCCAGGGCTTCTGGGGAAAAGTCTCTCGAGGTTTGGTGTAAAGTCTACTTGCTCTCCAGGGTCTCTGCTGAGGAGATCTGGAAGTTCATTTTTCGTGCCAGGGACATGCTCGATTTTAAAATTAAATTCCTGTAGAAGTAAGGCCCATCGGGTCAGTTTAGCTTTAGTGTCCTTGAATTTATTGAGCCAGGTAATTGCCCTAGAGTCAGTTCGAAGAATGAACTGGCGATCCTCTAGGTAATTACGGAAGTACTTGATGGCCCACATGACAGATAGACACTCTCTTGCTCGTTAATGTGGTACTTTTGAACAGTTGGTGAAAATTTTGAGCTTATATGTGAAATAATGCGTCTTTCTCCCCGTCCTCTGCCTCTTGGTAGAGTACGGCCGCCATTCCTACGGAAGACGCATCTGTTTGAAGAATGAATGGTTTGGTGTAATCGGGCCTGCTCAAAGGAGTGGGATTCGAAAGCTATCTTGGCCTCCTCAAAAGCTTTATCGTGGACCTCGGTCCAATGCCACTTGAAGTTTTTTTCAATAATATGGGTTAATGGCACTAGTAATTCAGACGAATTGGGGACATATTCCCTTCCCACCAGTTGCAAACTCCAAGAAAGCTCTGGAGTTGCTTTTTTGTCTGTGGCTTTTTAAAGTTTTGGATTTGAATTATATGTTTCTGTTGTGGGATGTTATTTTCCCCACAAATTCGATGGCCAAGATAATTTAAGTCCGTGACGGCAAGTTGGCACTTGTCTGCTGAAACTTTCAGGTTATGGATCTGCAATCTCTCAAAAATGAGACGAAGATGGGCTAAATGTTCCTCAATGGTATTGCTGTGTAGCATATGATATTGTCCAGGTACACCTGAACGAAATCATGGAGATAACCAACCAAGACTTCGGTGGTCATGAGTTTCTGAAAGGTGGCTGGCGCGCCTTTCAGACCAAAGGGCATTACAGTGAAGTGGTATGACGCTCCGTCTGCAAATTGCGAATGCCGTCAATTCTTTAGAAAAGTCGTCCAAAGGAATTTGCCAGTAACCTGCCTTCAGGTCAAGGACTGAAAAAACCTTTGTCTTGACAGAGGTCTTGAGAGCATCCTGGATTCTAGAAGCCCTGAGCTCTCGTCTTGAGTTAAGTCGTTCAGGTCACGGAAATCTACACAGAACCTTTCCTTACCTCACGTTCGACAAGAACAGGAGGACTGGAATAAGGCGACTGTGAGGGTTCGATGACACCTGCCTCAAGCATTTCATCTACACATTCATATAAGATACGTTTTATAAGGATTTAGAGGATAACATTTTTTGTTTACTACTTTATTTGAATTTAGCGTAATGACATGTTTTGTCGTACGCGTTGTGGGTTGGACTAACCCAGTTTCAAAAATGTCCTGGAACTCATATATCAAATCTTTAATACCCTGCGGGTGTTGATCATTGAGCTCAGGTAATTTGATTAAGTTTTTATTTTGTTTAGGGGGTTGATACCAATACACTGTCTTCCGATTTTCAATACCAATGTAAACACAATTGCGTTTGTAATCGAGGACGCATTCCTGACTACTTAAAAACGGATGCCCTAACAACATATCTTCGCACAAATTTTTAATGACAAAAAATTTTGCCGAAAAAACTGCCGATTGGATCTCGAAGATGCAATGGCACGTGCCTAGTACCTCCGCGTTTGCGTTATTGGTAGCTAGTGCTAAACTACTTCTCTCTGACGTGTCGAGGTAATCTGGAGCTAAGTTGTCCGTCAACAAATTCACTCCTGCTCCAGTGTCCAAAAGTGCCCGTACTTTTTGTCCTCCCAGAGTGACACTCAGTATTGGATTTTTCACTTTTGGTACTTTATTCCCAACGACGTGTGAAAAAAGTCGTTGACTTTCCACCGTCAGTTCCTACCTCTTTTCCTCTATTATAAACATCATCATCAATATTATCAATTAAAACGTTAGGCTCCGTATTTTCGCAGAAGGTTTTGTGGCTCGAAATTGGAAGTGTTTTTAGTGTTTGGTGTGGTGTGGAGTGTGTGTGAAATGTGTGCTGTGTGGTTGAGGAATGGTGAGTCACACTATCCGCGCCACGCATGACGGGTCTGTTTTTAGACTCACCACCCTCGGGTGTGTGTGTAGTGTACGTGTGTGTGTGTGTAGATTTTTGAAATGTAAGAGTGCGGGCCTGACACTCAAAGTGAAAGTTGATATAGAAAAAGATTTTAGTTTATTTTGTTTAAAATTTAAATTATTATTTACTTGAGGAACATTAGTTGTTGAAGAAACGTTGTCTTCCTTCGAGTTTACCTCTTGGGAAGCTTGCTCAACGATCTTCTTTTGTTTTTTAGATTTCTTTTTATTTTTATTTTTTGAAGCGTGGGGGAGGGTGATGCCCTGTGTATCCTCCACGGTTTTTTCCACTTCGGGAAATAGAGAATGTAAATCTTTATGAATAAATTTAGTTTTTAAATTCTGGAAAAA
>JAUTXW010002957.1:0-50761 GCA_030620095.1 Kuschelorhynchus macadamiae
TTGAGGCATATTACGTGGATTTTGATATTGGGAACAATTCAATGCAAGTGATTAAATCCTATCCATTTATTGGTTTTGTTGTCATTAAAAATCTTTACTGCTAAGAAATAATTTTGTATTGGCGCCAATTTAATATTTGCTGTTACTTATTGACGAATTTTCAACTAAGTAAGTAAGAAAGATCTTTGCCTTAGTACCGTTTGGTCAATTTTTCTGGGCAAGTGCTGTGTGGCCGGTTCCAGGGTGTTACAGTTCCTAATTTGGGCTTGAGTAGTCTACAGGATGTGATGTGACGCCGCACAGTGGGGCAATTAAGCCAAAAAACGGAAAAAAACCATATAGCTTGAGACTGGATAGTGGTATTAATTTCGAGTTGGTCTTATTTGTCTCAGAATGAAAAATTACATCGGATATTTACAAGAAAATAAACACAGCATGGTTCAAATGTACAGAGTGGTCATTTTATTAGGGGCCTATAACTTTTTAGAAACCACTGACTTCAGAAAAAAAAAGTTAATACAAGAGTTTTATGGTTTGAAATAAATTGTTTAAGTACTTGAGTTTTATTAATACAGGGTGTCCAAAAAGTGTTGCACAGACTTTTAAATGAGACATCCTGTATATTATTATACATTTCTTGATTTCTCGAAAAATTAAAGAATCACGTTTCGTATATAGTATCTTTACATATTTTCACCTGTTTTTGAAATATTGACAGTTAAAAATCGGCCAATATCACTGGCTGTAAAACATGAACGGTTTAATATAGAGCGAAACAGGTTGCACGTTTCTATCTTAACTTATATCATATTTTTATACTATAGGTACTACACTACTCAAAACAATTATCGCATATTTTCAAATCGGTACAAAGTTAGAAATCACGTTATTTTGTAAATTTTGTTTAAATTCTGTGACACACCGTAAAATTCTTTGAAACATGATTCCTTATTCTATAAAAAATATTTAAATTCAAGATATTTATATCTGAAAATGAAATTTGGCAATTTGGGAAATATGCGATAATTTTTTTGAGTTTTATATTATGTCCTATACTTAAGTTCAAAAAACAATTGAAAATCGGTACTTTACTGACTTCATCTAATTAGAGTGATAAAACGATTAGGTCAAATAATAAAACGAATTTCACTTTCCTGTCTTGACTTTTTAAAAACTATCGAAATAAAGCAGTGATGTTGCCAAATTTGGTATTGTTAACTATACCACCTTATTTCGATAGGTCTTAAAAAGTTCGGATAGGACTCTTAAAACTATTAAACTAATAACTCTAAAATTTCACTATTTACAGGGTAATGTTTTTTTTTTGGTTCGGGTCTTAAACTTGAAATAAAAGGGTCGGATGTTTCTAAAATTTTATGAAAAATGTCCTCATTTGTCTTTAGTCGGGAGTGTTTTCTTGAATGGTTTAATCTAAATATTTTATAGTCCTTATTGCGGCTTTCTTGGGCTTCTTCGGAAAGCATACCGATGGGAAGAGCTGCAGAGGCTATAATTTCTGCACCGTGGATTAAAATTTTATGTAACGTCGAAGGCATGTAATACCAAGGGTAGAGACTAATTGCTAACTCGGCGGTCTCATTTGCGTAAGTTCCAAACTTATTTGGGTCAATATCATAGGTGCTGTTAATTACGTCAAGAATAACACCAAGACGCTGAATCAATGTTCTATCAATTTTTGTAATTTCAGATGTTAAATCTGGATTAGCAAAAAACCAGCGAGAAGTATTACCTGTAAACAAAATAATATAGGTAATTATAGGCAAATTAAACTATATAAATTATGTATTAACAACCTGTATTTGATGAACCGTACCCCTGCTTCACAAAATCTACCCGTATTCCTAGTCTATTAAGAAATTCTTGTTGTATCCGCTTCTTCTCTGCCTCCTTAATAAGTGCTGTTGTTTTTGATGTTCTCCATTTTCCAAAACTTTGATTATAGGCGAGGTGGAGTATGTATTCCATGCATTTTATCCGAGCATGTAAACCTATATTCAGAGCTTGTTCACTTGTCGGCTTCTGTCGAATTTTTATTAGGTCGTTCATTTCTGAAGGACGAGCTTGGCAAATGAAACAATTGCTTGATGAGGAAGTTCCCGTTATAGCTTGGGCTACCTTTCCATCAAGTATAGAAAAAATCAAAACATGTTTGACCCTAATTACGATTCCGTCTAATTCTACTCTTGATGGTTGGAGGTTTGCATATTCCCTATTAACACTTTCCTTTTCAGCACGTGTCATTTCAAGGGTTTCTTTTTCGTAACGAAATCGTATTGCTCTGCAATATCTGGTCGATGACGGTCGAGGGTTTTGCCAAATAACATTGTTTTGATCTTCAGTTGATAACATTTTCAAAGGCACCATGGAAGTCATAAATAAATTAGAGTCAGACTTATTTTCATCTTCGGTTAAATAATTTTGGGAAAACTCATTCTGCCCAGAAGCTCCATCACAGCCCCACTTTGAAGTCAATACCAATTCTTGGCCATTCAATGTATCCAATTCTGTTTGATTTTTTGTTCTTAGTATTCTTTTTGCCGTATGATCTAATAAGTTTTGAAGTGGAACTTCAGCAGATGTGTCCGTAATATTAATGTTGTCAGGATAACATTCTTTCTTCGCCGTAGTAATTTTTTTATAACTAGGAAAAATATTACATCCTATATTTTTAGCAGCCTTCCTAATAACCTCGTATTGGTATTTACTTAATTTAGCTTGAATAAATAAAGACAATGCTATATCGTTACTAAAAGCTTGACCCGAGGCTTGACCTGTATTATTTACACTTGATAAGGTACTTGCTGCATTAATTAGATTCTGCGGATGTGTTGAGCGAAGATTTTGAATTTCTTGTCTCTTACTTCTTTTACCGCAATCATCAAAACTTTTTTTTGGCCTCCCTCCTTGATTAAAAAAAACCCCAGCATCTCCATCATCAGAAAAATTAATTGAAAACTCACCCTCCATCCAATTACTGAACTTTTTTCGGAACCTAGTTTTGTTTCGAGAGACCTCCTTAAACTTTTTGTAGAAATCTGGCAAGAAAAGTTGCTCGGACAGAATAGAAAAATGTGTGTCACTCAAGTGCCGAATGTTATCGCGAACATACCCTTGAATGTCTCCATTATCAAGAAGCACTTCACATAAGGTGCGATATGATATGGTGAGGGACTCCATAATGTCACTAAATCAATGTCACAAAGTATTGGCGGCGTTTTTATGATTCTCAACACTTTTATTACTCTAAACACTACTAGAATAAATATAATTAAATAACGAAGTAGATTTACCTGAATTTGACGTTTGTCAAAATATTTACACGTGAGTAGTCAACGAACGCCTACTTCGATTAAGACATTTACAGAATCTACTTATGCAGAAAGTTCCTCATCAAGTTTAAATAATAAAGTCAAGCTTTAAGTAACGTGTCTTTATTTATCCAAGCTAAATTAAGTAAATATACCAATCCTATAAACCTAGATCTGGATACACTGAATGGCCACCAATTAGTAATAATGACTTTAAGCTGTTACTTAAGAGTGGAGAATCTGAAATCTCAAAATTATTTGACTAAAGATTAAAATAAATAATCTGACTTCTAATTATTAATTAATAACTTCCATGATGCCTTTACAAATATCATCAAGCCAAAGATCAAGGCAAAGTAATTTGGAAAAATCCTCGGACCTCATCTAGATACTTTAGAGCAGTAGAGACATGTTTTATTTTTTTCCATGCTTAATGAAAAATTAAGACAGAAACAGACAAAAATAATGAAGCGCTTAAAATAACAGGTTTATCCCCTATACACGTCCGTATAAAATGCATGGAATACAAACTCATCTTGGCAACAATCAGATCTTTGAAAATGGAGAACATCAAAAACCGGCACTATTTTTTCGAAACGGGTTACATTTTTAAAATAATAGGGGTGGGAGGTTTTTAAATTGACATCCTGTATAGTTAATTTGTCGGTGATTACCTATATTATTTTATTTATTCTGGACGTAATCAGTAGCATCTCTGATAACAATTTATTTACTACCACTTCTAATAGTAGCATAAGAAAACGACAACAAAGAATTAATGAATCATTTTCCGAATTCTCTTCATTTTTTGAAGGTGGAGATAAATACAATAAAATTACAAACGCCTTAGTTTTTATGATTGTTAAGGATAATTTGCCGTTAAATACCACAGAAAAAGTAGGTTGTCAATTTTTTTTTAAAACTGCGCCTCCACAATTTAGACTGCCGGAAAGAACAAAAATGTCATTGTTGATTGATCGAAAATATGAATGTTTGTCCGCGTTCATGAAAAACAAAATAAGATCAGCCAAATATTTTAGTATAACCTCAGATGTGTGGACTGATACAATGAATTCACGCAGTTTTGGGAGCAACAATTCACTTTATTCAAGAGAATAAATTATGCAATTTGACCGTTGCTTTGGAAGACTTTTCTGAAAGGCATACAAGAGAATATTAAGCTGATCGTCTTAACGCTATTTTTACATTGCGGGATATTCCATTAGAAAAAATTTCAATTTATAACAACAAATTATAACTGATAACGGGGCTAATATTGTTAACGCTGTCCAACGTTTATTAGAAAAACGGAAACATTTACCGTGTTTCTCACACACTCTTAATCTTGTGGCTCAAAAAATATGCGCCGCGGAGAATATTGCGCGTATTATATCATTGGTTAAGGATATTGTAACTTTTTTTAAACATAGTATTGTGGCATCCGATCAGTTACGAAATGTAACCGATCTGAAATTAGTACAATCAGTGGTTACCAGGTGGAATTCCACTCTTCATATGTTGAAAAGATTTTTAGAAATTTCTGATGTTGTAAGTACTGTTTTATTAAAACACCCAAATTCCCCAGCAATGGTGAATGCAGAAGAAATTCAAATTATTAAAGAGCTAATTGCAGTCCTGCAGCCAATAGAAGCGATTTCTACGGAGGTTTGCGGAGACCATTATGTCACTCTCAGTTCAGTAATTCCGATGATTCATTGCTTAGAACAATCTTTATTGAGCTAACACCCTGAAACGAATATAGGCAATAAATTTAAACAAATTGCATTATCTGATGTTTCTAAGAGATTTGGGGAAATCGAAGCCAATTGTTTGTCGGAGATTTCAGCCCTACTAGACCCAAGATTTAAGAAATTGCACTTCCAAAAACTATTATCATTAAGCCGAAATATAAATCGGATCAAAAAACTACTACAACAAAATATTGTTCTAGAACCTGAGCCTGAGCCCACCCCCACTTCAACAAAAAACGATGAAAATTTAGAGAAAAACAGTATTTGGAATTTACATGATCAACTTGCTCAACAGAATATAAGGCAAAGCGTTGAAAATGATAATTTACCAACTGAGTTAGAACATTACCTAAGGCAACCCACAATTTGTAGGAAATCAGATCCACTTGAGTTTTGGAATAATCACAAATTAATTTATCCAAAGTTGCTACCAGTTGCATTAGAACACTTTTCGATAGTAGCCACTTCTGTGCCATCAGAGAGACTATTTTCAAGGGCTGCAAATATACTTATAAATAAACTCGTAATCGGCTTTCTGGCACGAGACTATCAAAAGCTCTTTTTTTAAACTCTTTAGATGTTTCAGATTGGAACTTGTAATTTGTTTCCTTTCATTTTGACAACCCACAAGCAAATCTTTAAACAAAAAAATTGAGGTATTTTATCATGTAGGTACCTTAATAAAATATATTTAAACTTTTAAATATTATGATATTTAAGTAAAGATTTTTTTCAGTTTAATTTTTCTTCTCTGCAAAAAAACAAATATGTATGTTTATTTTATTATTAGAAGGATGTTTTTGAAGTTGTCAGTCTTTCTTCTGCTCTGTGTTAGTGGTTTAGTCTACAGTTTATTATTAAACATTTTTTTAACTTATTAAGTTTTGTTTCATTAAGATCAAGTCCCATTTCCCAAAAACAAAAGATTGATTTTTTTAGTTTAATCGATCTCGATTCTTTTTAGAAAAAATCCTGTTGGTTTATTATTTAACATTTTTTTAACTTATTAAGTTTTGCTTAAATCTAAAAAATCCGGTTATTGGAATAATGTTTTCAATATAGAAATTTTGCATAAGATCAGCTATCAACCGATCATAAATTGGGTTACATTGCTTGTACGACCAGAAGGACTTCGTATTTGTGATTAATAATTTTCACCAAACTGATTAAAGATCAGCTGCTCAAAGACTAACTTATATTAACCACGCATCACATTAATTGGCTTTCTTTCTTCAATCTTTCAAAAGCATAAGCTTTTAAATTACTTTCTAAATTTCAATATAAACAAGGTGTTATCAATTGTCTCGTCAGGGTCACAGCTAGGTTCTATCTAAGTTTATGTATTCAATGGTATTATCAATATTTGACGTTTGTTAAATAAACAGTACTTTCATGGCAACCTTTGCAAAACCATTCAATCCTATTGCGGCTGTTTTAATAAAAAACGAAGCAAACATGGATGACGTTCAAAAAAGCAAAATGATTATAATTTGACATACATAAAGGAGGACTCGAACGTCTGATTTATTTGTCAAATAATCGTCACTTGTGAGCACGTGTCATGTGCATGGTTTACTTGTAAAATATTTCTCACTTATTCATTTGCCATCAATTGTCCCTAAATATGGTAAAGCTGAAAGCAGTTTCCAGGTAAGCTCCCATTAAGATATCTATAACAACAAGTAATGGTTAAGGCCTCATTTTCTTGCTCGAGGTTTGCTTATAGTTTGCTGAAATATGAAACATTTTGCAGTTAATTCAATTAAGTAATTTCAATTTGTCTCGTTCTGAATCCAAGAACAATAATTTCTAAAGTGTTCTTTAAACCTATTACTCGCACACACAATGTTTCAGAAAAACGTGCAAGACATAAATAGGTTTTACAAAATAATTTAAATAACTTCTTGATTATTTTTAAGTGCCAAATTGAACCGCATACTAGAATTAATGGCTGTATCTACTTTCATTTTTCGGATGTTTTATATACATAAAATTAAATTTTAAAATACCTTCATCTATACAAAATTTGTTTTATTTAATTTATCCGCAGTATGAGTAACACAAAGAAAAGCGATTTATCACCGTTAGAAAATTCCAATACTACGCTCAGAAGAAACTTCAAATTTTATTAGAGTTGAAGTGACGATCATATTTCTCTTTGGCTCGAGGCCTTCTTAGTTTTATTTCGATACATCCTTTCTGTCATTTCAATATGCTTTTGAAGTTTGAAATTTATATGATTCTCTTCCTTCGTCTGTCTTAAAGTTACATTTGTGGTTTAAAAATGGCGATGAAAATATTTGAATTACATCTAAAACTTTAATATCACTGCCCTTTTAGGATTAATATCTCTTATCCGAGGAGCAATATTAGTTTTTTAATGTTTCAAAGTAACGAAAATATTTGTGAAAAAGAAAAACAAAATCATAGACGCAGTCAAAATAATCTGAAATAGTGGAAAAGCTACAATTACACGATTTTCGCCAAACAAACAGGCATCATCAGATCTAAAATATGTAAGAAGCTAATAGTCACCTATTTAATAATTTAAGAAATAAAAATCTTAAAACAACTAAAACATGTAAAAATATACAAAACTAACCAGTACAACTACATAAATAGACAAACACTAAAGTGAGGTTATGTCTTCCAACAACAAATAAAAATCTTTAAAATGTTATTAATAAAAAACTTTTAGCTATGGAAAGGATCGAACTCGAACCTCCCGTTCTAAGTGTAATTACTGTATTAAAGCCATAAACCATTCGGCCACCGTTTTATTGAAATAATAATTAGAAGTATAGATTTCTGTTTAATACTTAATTTAAATTTTTAAAAAACAAGTTCGGTTTAAAATTGAACACGTCATTAATGTACAAGAGAACTAGGCTTTGTTTATCTCAATTCTTTTCTTTCGTTTCTTCGGACATTCATGTAAGAGGGTGACATTTTCAGGACAGAAAAATGATGGTGTGTTGGAAGTAAGTGACCAGCCAAAGCCCATCTAGTTTCGGTCACATCTGTGTTCTTATATTTATTAACAAAGCTCAAGTGATTCTGAACTCTGGTCGAGATTTTTCTCACCGATTGGCCGACACAAACCACAGAAAAATATTCACGGCTCTACGAGTATACTCCGGATTATGACAGTTTTTTAATGTAATCTTTTGATTTAATTAGGACGTGTTTTGAAGTTAATTGTTTTAAAAGCTATAGACAGATACAGATTTCTAAAAACTTTGACCAACTGTAGAGGTACAACGTTTGGTTTAGTGTGCAATATATAATATGAGAATTTACATTTGTTAAGAAAATTATGAAATCATTTATTGAGATAACAGACGCGGAAACCATTGTTAATAGCAATCTGTTTTATTATTCCTAACTCTTTGAGAAGCACTTTTTTACCAAAGTATAAACTATACCTATGAATGCCAGAACACCTTTGCTTTATGGTCTACCCAAGATGCGTAAAGAGGGGATCTCTATAAGACTGGTGGTATCATTCATGGAGTCACCTTGTTATAAATTGTCACTGTGGTTGAATGGGGTCTTCAGGAATGTAACGGCTTCCACAATAATTTGTCTATCAGGAACTTATAGAGTTTGCAAACTACTTACACTGAAATTCCGAACAGTGGCACGTTCATTTCGCTCGATGTTAAGAACTTACTCCCGAGCGTCCTCCCTAAAGATTTAATTAGTTAGAGGTTTATTAATCAGCACTTCTCTCCTGAGGATCGTGGTATTCAATCTCTTATCGCTTCTGTCCATTGTTTTAAACCAACACTTTTTTAAATTTAATGGCCTATTCTTTAGATAGAAGTCGGACTTGGCGATGGGCCCATGTTTGTCACCGTTGTGACGTGAACAACCTTGAGAAGCAAATCATGGAAAATCGCTTCGCTCAGTTTTTGTGAGACTATAAAAAATACATCGACGATATTTGCATGGTGTGGAATAGAAATGAACGGGATTTGGGTGAGTTTTTGGATTTCGTTGATTCGATACATAATAAAATATCTTTTACCTTAAAAAAAAAGTAGACGGTAATTTACCCTTTTTAGATCTTTTACTTTCCCGTGAAAATAACCGAATTAATTTTGAGGTGTATAGGAAGCCGTCATCAGCTGACATCATTCAAATTTATTTCTTCTAACTCACCACCATAGACACAAACCTGCTGCCTTTAATTAATTTTTTACAGACTCTTTAAACTCCCTTCATCTAAGGACGCTTATAATTGAACTTAATGTATAACAATTTAAATAGGGTACTATACTATAATCTATACTTCTAATTACTTATTTCGATACGACGCCGACGATGGCCGGATAATCTATGGATTTAATAAAGTTATTACACTTGGAACGGGAGGTTCGACTTCGAACCTTGCCATAGAAAAAGGCTTTTTAGTAATACCAGTAAAAAAATATTTGTTGTTAGAAAACAAACCCTTACGTTACTGTTTGCTAATTATGTAGTTGTACGTGTCTGTTTTGTATATTTTTACATGATTTAGTTGTTCTAAAGTAGGCTTTTTATTTCTTAATTTATTAAATAGGTTATTATTGGCTTCTTATAAGTTTTAGATCTGATGATGCTTGTTTGTTTAGCGAAACACGTGTAATCGTAACTTTTTCACTGTTTTTTATTTTAACCGAGACCGAGACTTTGTTTTTCTTTCTGAAAATTATTTAAGCCACCTCTCTTAGAAACTATACGGACGACTTCTTCTAATAAAAATATCATTGGATTTCGAGAACATTCGGACCAACAAGGAAATTACTATTTATTATATACAATTAATTAGGGGCAAAATTTAATATTTAAATCAAATCTAAAGTTACAGCTCTGAGAATTTACTAAAAACACAGCAGCATTTCGGAATTAAAATTTCAGGTGGTATTTAAACCCAGCTGTAAAATTCGTTCTAATAACTACATATATGCCGTGTGAAAGCATATTTTGCTTTTTGTTTTTTTTTTACTTTTATTAAGACTATATGCATTGATTCTTTTTAATGACTCCATATAGATACACACATTACAGAAGCGTAAACCGGACCAGCAATATATGTTACATTTTACAGTGTGTGCCGATAAACGAAAAACAATGTAATTTAAGCAACTTATTCATATATCTAAAAAGGTGGCAGGAAAAAACTTAAAATTAGTTTTCAGAGAAAAATAATCTTTGTTATTTGCAATTTTCTTCTGTGTTGCCCTAGCGGTTGCGGACGTTAGTTCCTAGCAAGACTGATATTACTTTATTTATTTCCTGTCTAAAGAGTTGTACTGATTTAAGGCTAAACTAGTAACGTAAATTATGTAACCTAGAGTGCCTTTTTCTTCCTAGTTTTCTAGGCCACCTATGTTTCCTTGAATATGCTTACTGGTTAAAGGCTCAGTCCAGGATATCCGAAGAATACTTCGATAGACCCACTTTTTGAATGAAGTCAGCTTCTTCAGTACACAAGTTTAAGAGTTTATATCACTGTACTAACCTAATTTTCAAGGGCAAAAATTAGCTTGGAAAAATTGGTTCCATATTATTGCCTTCTCTATTCTGCAGCGTATTTTCATTAAATGGTCCTAATTTGAGTTGACAAAGTCCTTTTAATTCCATTGGTGCTTTTACCACTCTCATTACTTCGGAGGGAGGATTATTTTTACATATTCTCACAGACTTAGTTTTTGCAATGTTTAGACTCAACTGTACTGTACTATTTACATACGGACGATATCTTGTTATAAACCTCTGTCAAGATGTATATTATCACTAACAAAATGCATACGAAATTGTGTTTTCTTACTTTCTTAGATAAAAAAGGAATTATTATGAGGGATATTGTATGATTAATACGGATTGCCAATGCATAGAAGAACACATTTTAGTAAAGACAAAATAGTCCATTGTTTTGTGTACGTGTAGAACAAAATTTCGAGTCTTATTAGAATAAGGCAGCCATCATTAAATACGTACAGAAATGCATGAAATTATGATTACAGCCAATCTCAAAACTATTTATTTTGTTAGATATGTTATATGTATGTTATATTTAAACCTATTTTTACCACACATTATTTATTTAATTTTAACTTAACAAAACGTCCTAGCTTTTCGACTCATATCTTATTATGTAACTTACCAATGCTAAAAAAATTACTAATAGGTACGGATTTATGGGACAGCACGATAGTAAAAAATTCTCAAGTAATAATTAATAAACCTAAATATTAAGTCTTAAGGCTATAGGCAAAGGAATTGCTCACACGTATGTATATTAATCTAACATTTAAATATAAATGGAATCAGAATTTAATCGCATCCAATGTTTTTTGAAAACATTGAGACAGGGAGAAGGCTGACAAATTAAGAAATACAGGGAAGTGTATTATTTTTGACATAAAAACAATATTAACATTTAACCCATCTTATTAATAATATTAAAATGCTATAAATGTCACAAACTCTGATAAACAAAATTTTAAAAAATTAGGAATGGAACGACTTTTATCTTTTAATATAGGGGGTGTTGTTTTATACGGTTATACCATTTAATTTCAGGCCCTTTTTCCTGAAATTTCTTCCATCTTCCATTCCAATGTGAAATATAAAAAAAGATGCCGTTTGTATCTAAAATTTAAATGGAAAAAAATGGGACATACAATGTATACCTATAGATGAAACATTTTAATAGAAACAAATATTTGAGCGAGGGTGATTACCATTGTTGTGTGTACTTTTGAAATGTTTAAGAACTTTTTTTGTTGACAAAGGAAAGTTAGATATATTAGATTTAAGCCGATGTTTACTACATTTGTAAAATTTAAAATATAAGTATTCTATATTATACGTATTAGTTTAATTTGATTCATTTCTTTACCCATCTGATAATAAAATGTACCTATTTAATAATTATAAGAGATTATAACCTTTAAAAAAAGAAAAGACAGAATAAAACATTATAATTTAAAAGTTTTCAATACATAGGATACTTACGTAAGGTGCAAGATCTGTGAATTTTTAAAATAATAATTATACTCAACTATTTCCTTACATTCAAATTTTTTAAAGATATGTGTTTGAGGCTTTAATTCAAAATTTCATTTATTTTTATACTTTCATTGCTTTTTTTTATTAACTATTCTAATTGTGTTACATTTTTGTTTTTTTAATTATCATTGTGTTGGATTCTTATCCAATTCAGGCTATTTTATTCCCACATCATGACGCTTGATGCCAAACTGGAAGTTAGTCGGTTAAACAATATTCTATAGCGCGAAAAACACGTTTTTCGATTTCTTGAACTGTCTCGAAAAGTAAATATCTCATGAACTAATTCACACGATAATAATATTTTCTCTTGCAAGGAAACTAAAAAATCATTATAGTTTATATTTCACTAAATTATGAGAAGGCTGTTGGTTTTATAACAAGCGTAATAGTAATACGTCTGGTTAATAATACTACAAAAAATATATATGGACTTAAGACAAGCAGAAGTAGATAATATCACGTTCAACATGACACTACTTCAAAAAACCGACTAAATCCAATACTTCTATAGGTGTTTTTTTTTTATCTGGTACATAATCTCCAATATGTTCCCAGACATAATTTTCTTGCACCTTCCTTACATTAAATAATACACTTACTAAAGTAAACCTTATGAATAATCTAAACTAGACATCTCGCCTACATCTTTTATTACCTTATAAAATTCTGGCTTAATTACTAATAGCAAATTTTCCGGAATACCGAGTTCCTTTCCTTCTGAATTCCGTTTAATCCTTTATACGAAGTTTTCCGCAAGAAATAATCCATCAATATCGAGCAAAACCGATATTATGTCAAAACTTCAAAGTTTCTCGAAATTGAACTTTCAATCATATTTTCCGTGGATTGGATTTCATTCCAGTGCATCATTCCTTAAAATATGGTAAACTAAAATAGAGTTGAGAGGTTTATGGAAATGAAAATTTTAGATTACTTACCTGTTTTTTCATTTACATTTCTACAAGTGTCTTGGTAACAAATTTGAAGGTTTAAATAATTAGATATAACCTTTTCCCTTTTAATAGGTTAATTAGTTGATATTCTTAACTTCTACTGTGCAGAAATAGCCCAGTTCACAAACGCAAAATGGTGTTAATTCCGCTACTGCAATGCAAATGTGCAAAATTCTTAAACTCACACATAAATAATTTCAAAAGTTTTTAACAAATTAAGATTTTTCAAAAGGAGTTTAGTTTTTGCAAATAACTCGGAAACTATTAAATTTAAGAAATTTTAAAAAAATCTTAAAGAGGAAGAAATTTGCATTAAAAAAGTCCCGAATCCCGGAACTCTATCTCTGTTATTTATAATTAATGTAATGTTCAAAATAGAGATCCGCGCGGCTAGCACTAAGCCGTTATGATGCCTCAAGGTCGGCCGAAACAAAATTATACTATTAAATATTAATTTAAAAATTTCATAAAATAATAGTACAATCTAGACATTTGAAGGAATAATATCCCGCTAATCAAAAATGCACTAATTTTTCATAAAATGATCCTGAATTTTTTTTTTTAATAAATTATATAGACATTTTTGGATATTTTAAGTTATATGTTGAAATGAAATTTAGACAGTTTTTTAATATAAAAGGTTGACTGCAATAAGTAAAAGAACCAAATTTTGTCATCTACTTATTTGTTAGAGAAGCACACGTCACATTTTAAAAAAAGGGATGCATACATGGACAAGAACGACAATACATTAATAATAATAAAGACTTTTATTTCAAAATAAATAAATGAAATTCAATAAGGGCGAGATTCATTTCATTCACTCTGAAAAGAATAAATGCCTGTTCTTATACCTAACCCTAATCTAGCAGATAAACGCATACTATTAGTAAATTAATGTACTATAAACAAGAAAAATAATTAGCTACAGCAAAGGGAAGGCAAAGCAGCAGCAAACATTACCTAGTAATAAAATAAACACCATTCGATGTTAGTTATACAAAAATTACTAGTTTTGCACATAAAAATGTATCAGCCATATATAAATATATATTATAAAATATACAACTTAACAATAAACAGTAATAATGTACAAATTATTGCTCAGAAAATATCTTTTTAAAAACATATTGTTTAATTAATGCATTTTTGGACTTAATATCCTTAATATTAGTAAGCTTATTCATTCATTATTTACAATTTGATATGAGAATGACCGCTTATAAGTTTCTGTTGAGTGGAGAGATGCGAATATTCAAGTTATGCATATCCGTCTGATATCGAATTTAATTATATAAATAAGACGATCTTTTATTTTTTAAAATGGTATAGAAAAACGTTGCAGAATGGAGTTGCCCCCAGTTTTTGACATTAAGTTTAAGAGTATGGCTAATAGGGTTGTATTTTCGTATGCCATAAATCAGGCGCAAGGAAGAATTTTGAAGTCTTTGTGTTCTTTTCAAATCTGTGCTTTTTAGACAAGAACCATATACAGTCACAATAATTAAGTTGGGACGGACCAACAATTCACACAGTATAGATTTAGTTAGCTTTGTGTTCATATATTAATTTTAATATAATATAACCCTTTTGAAAGCACTTAATGTGTTGAGAGAATCGCAGGTCCCGGTCCGAAAAAAGACCAAGTCTTTTATAATACTCATAAAATGCAATAGGTTTGTTTGTAAAAAAAGATTCCACAAAAGCTTTCCTATCCATCTACCAAACACCATCAAGGCCGACTTGCCTGAATTTAACCGCAAACTATGCTTGCCTGAAAGTTCTGCAAGTCATAGATATCGCTTGTTCACTTTCTTGAAGGGAAATTGGAAACATACACAGAAAAAAGAAGAGGGCTTAAGATAGAGCCTTGTGGAACTCCTCCGAAATTTTCAAAAAACTAGATGTAAACCCAGCGCATATCACGGCCTGTAGCCTGTTTTGAAGGTAATCAGCGACTAAACACCAGGCCGTAGGCGACAGTCCAATATAATTTAAAATGGAGTTTAGAATCTCATGGCTTAGAGTGTCAAAGGCTTTGATGTAGTCCAGCAGCACCAAAACTGTCAGTTTATCTTTATCTATAGCACCAAAAATATCATCTGTAATTTTTGATAATGCTGTATCACAGCCATGCATTTTTATATGATTTTGCAACTGCATTTCCATTGCTTTTTCCAGTACCTTTGAAAGAGTCGGTAAAATGCTGATTGGCCTCAAATTATTATACGCTAAGAGATTGGGAATCTTGGGCAGCGGAATAACGCAAGCCTTTTTCCACTGCGATGGGAAAACCCAGTGTTTTAAACAAAAATTGATGATATGTGTTATATGTAGCAACAAATGTGGAAGACATAAATTTATGGTTAATATATTTATACCATCTACTCCTGTAGCTGTAGTTTTGATATTAGATATAATCTTTAAGACTTCAATTTCAGAGATACCAGAAAAGCTGAAGATGCTATTTACCGACTCTTTTTTGTTATTTTTGTAATATAAAAGTAATTTTTGGTCAACAGGACGTTTTTTAATACGACTAAGAAAGTAATCATTTATTTAATCAACATTATTTAGTTCATCAGGTATTTGATTATTGTTCCGTTCTGTGGTAAAATTTAATAAATTTAAAGAAGACCAAATATCTATTCCATTTTTCGTTGCCTGCTGATCAAAATATTCTTTTTTTTTGCGAATAGCATTAGTAATCACATTTCTCATCCTTATATTGATTTCAATCAGTTACATTATGATATTTTTTAAATTTAGCTAATATCTTATCTCTATCTTTCATGATTTCCCGAATAGTGTCGGTCAGCCAAGAAGCGTACGGTTTTGAAATGCGTTATCTTTTGAAGGAAGCATAAATATCTAGTAAAATATTCAAATTTGTATTAAAAAACTCAACCTTGCTGTCCGTAAGTGATAAATATTATCCCAAGGAATAGAACTAAGTCCATAGTTAAATTCTTCAAAATTTAGATTTTTAAAATCACGGCCTGGTTTAAAAACTGGCACGTTGGAAGTTTCAATGTTAGTTATAAAAAACACTAATTCGTGATAAATACGTCTTCTACATGGGATGTTCCTGCTACTAGAAACATTTAAAAATGAAGGGGAAGTTCGGCTAGCTTCGGACAGTTAAGCTAAAATTCATTTTTTAAAACAACAATGTCGATTATAATAAAAGTAGCTAGGTAAATCGAATGTAAAAACTTTTGTTAAAACGACTTTTTATATATAATATATTTCTTAGATCAGAATACCACATCGATTAAAACATTTTGAAAACTTGGCGGGTACCTCCGGACAACTTGAAATGTGAAAGTTAAATTTTTTCTGTAAGATAATATTACTTCTAAAAATGATTAGGTGAACTGTAAAACATTTGAAAAACATAAAAAATAAAATAACACAAAATTGTTTATGCTTTCTTAAACATACAAAAGTCACAAATATAAATTTTTGAGCATAAAGTAAGATCTGCACATTCCTCATGGGCCCAGTTTTCACATTTGTTATACTGAATCCAATCGTCTTCAAAATCTTCAATGCATACTAGGCACGCAACTTTACCATCGCTATTAAAATTTTCCTTTCCCTTCAGTTTTTTAGAATTAGCTTTGGTGTCTTGTACTCTATAGCTGCTCTAGTTTTGGAAGGGTTTTTTATCTTCCAGAGTCTGTATTTCTCTTTCTCTTTCTTCAAACTTCATTTTTTTTCTACTCGTTTGGCTTCTGTTTTAAATTTTGCTTCTCCTCTAGTACTTTTTTAAAGAGCGAGGATGTGAGGATTTCGCTTTTCTCTGATCTTCTTTTTCTACTTGCTTTTTCTCGCTGCAATTTGGGACCGGTGAAATTTTTTTAAGACCACTGCTTTACGGGACTGTAGAGAATGGCATGTTTGCTATTCCATCGGTTTTCAACTGGCTACTAGAACTGGTATGGGATGGGATTTTGGAATAACAAACTCATGAGAACCTTGAGCTTCCTTGGTAGTTAGCAAGTGGGTAAGGTAGGTAAATTATGACTGCAAGAAGGCATTGCATTAATTCCGGTCATTTCAGTTACTTGGCTACTTGAATTGATGATAATTTCATTCTGTGCCTTTGATTGAGTATCTTCATTTGAATTTATTCCTATCCCTTGGGTTTCATCTTCTAAACGTGAGAGTGCAATTTCTGTAATCTGAGATGGAAGGAAGTCGAGATCTGTAAATATGTTTGGGTTGAAAGAATATATACCCGTACAAGAAAAACCATTTTGTGCAATTTCCAATCGCGCAGTTCGCGTAAAAGCTTGCGAGACGGGAGCAGTGATGTCAAATTGTCCAATTCTCGAACCAGAATGTTGCCTTATCCATGAAGCACAAGTCACATTATATGCACTCTTAAATGGCTTCATAAAAGTTCGATCCAATAGCTGAATCTTGTGCGTTGTATGGGGTGGGTTGCTCAAGATATGGATATTATTTTCCCTGGCAAATAATATAACCTTTAGATATTTATGGCTGCCATGAACATTTAATATTAGTAACACTGGATTTATATGGATTGGTTTAGCGTATTTGACAAAATGTTTTGACCAGGTCGAAAATGTAGCACCGTCCATCCAACCATTGGGCTGGGCAACATGAATATTAAAAAAGGGGGCACAAACATACCAGTGACGTTCATGCAAGTCATTACAGTTACATTTTGAGCTCGTTCAGCTGAGGTTAGTTTCCCAACTTGCTTTCTTCCCATTCCAGCCATCACTTTTTGATTTTTTTGGACGCATGATACACCAGTTTCATCCGCATTGTGGATATGGGATGGCAAAAATTTGTAAGTTTTCATCAAAAAATCAAGTTTGTTGAAGAATATATCGACCTGGGCCTTATTAAATCCAACTGATCGAGCCAAACTTGTTGCTTCAGGTAAACGCAGGGTTAGATCAGGATGTCGCTTTAAGAAGAGGTAATAAACATCTTTGCCAGTCATTCTTTTTTCTAAATTAAAACGATGCTCAAGTTTCAAATTTTCGGCAAGATCAAAAGCAAGCCTCAGGAATTCTTTTTTTGTAAAAGACATCAACCGGCTCTCCCTGTCTTTAACATGCTGAACTAAAATAACTTCATAGTCATAATTAAATGTTAACGAGAAACGACCAATTTTGGAGTAAACTTTATTTCTGAGCCTTTCTTCAGATTGCTGATCCGATCACCAAGACTACTTTTTGGGACTCCAAATCTTATTGCTGCATTCCGAATACTGTGGTGGTCATCAACAACATATTTAATGGCTAGAAGCATTGCTTCTTGTGACCAGGAGCCCCGATTTGTTGTTTGTCCAGTCATTATTCTGATTCTGTAACAAACAACAGGCTAAAAATGCTACTTTGACAAGAAAATAATCAATAAATAATTATTAATTAGAAACAAACTGGTTAAAAAGCTTACATATGTACTTATAATTTGAAGAAGGAGTAAATATTAAAAAAGTAATAATTAAAATATCTTTAAAAAGTTCACTAGTTCCAATAATTGAAACAAGCCTTTTCATACCGTTTTGTTTTAATTGTATTTTTCAAAAGTTTTCTATGTCCGGGGCTGCATGAAATTCATGTGCCCGCGGGTACCCGAATTACACGTGTATTTAAAACCATTTTAGGTTATGTTAACATTCAAAATATTTAACTACCCATTACAGTTTAAATATCAATTTAGCTGAGAGAACAAACTGATTTAGGTTTGCTTACCTAGGGTTTCATCCAGAAGGCACTGAAGTTAACACAAAACTAACCAAAACCGTAAAAAAATTAAAATATCACCGTACATTTGTATAACAACGTCTTGCAGCTGGCAGTTTTCGCGCGCCTCTGCAAGACCAATAACGTAACCGATTTCATTCATAATTGCCCTACAATTCAATCTAAAAACGTTTAATTTCGTGTTGTCCGGGGCTAGCCGAACTCCTATATCACAACACTATATTTAATTACGTTGAAACCCTAAAAAGAGGAGGTAGTTTTTTCAACCCTTTTAGGCGATCTAGTCAAACATGGTGTTAAAAACGTGCTAAATAGCAAATGACAATTTACAAAGGTTTGACGTAGGATAAGTTAGTTTTGTGAAGTTGGTATTATAAAAGTTATTTATATAAAGTTGTAATAACATCAAAATAAGGCTATTTTGGAAGGAAAATTTTCCAACTAAAATTTTTTTAAAAAATTTCTTCCGCTTTAAGAATATTTTTTCATATTTCTTAAATGTTAAAGGTCACACTTGGTTGCACCTGACTGCACCGTTATCAAGTAAGCAATAGAGGGGAGTATAGGGAATAAGCCCTCTGTCTTTATTTAGTGCTTTCTTACCACATTTTACTATTTTTCTAGTTTTCCAATGGTTCACCCATAATGTCGTATATATAACGAGGGATATGTGAAGACAAAAGAATTTTTTCTCACAAGAATTTATTTCGGTTTACCGGTTTCGGGTGCTTTGTATTTGCTCCCCTTCTTCAGAACCACTACGAAAATTAATTGAAAATCAAACCCAACCACACTCGTCAATCCTATTTCTAAAAAAACAAAAAACAATACTTACAATTCTCTCAGTCAGACATTGCACAATAAAATATATAACAATACTTATTCATAAAAAAATCGGAAAAATCAGAAGTAATGTAAAAGTAACATTAATACACCAAAAGAAAAACAAATAAAAAAAACAATCAATAGGGAGATATTTTAAGTACTTCGCCGGTGATCAAAGCAAAAATTTTCGGTCAAAGCAACAAAGGAATTTTAGCCAACCAACCAATCTAAAAATTATTAATATCTACGAAAAAACCAAATTTTTTGATTTAGCGACAAATGCATGATTTATACGACAGGGCTGGACTCGACAAAGCTTGAAGAAATAATACGTTTCTTAATCTCAAACAAAGTAAAATACCTGTGTAAGAGAATTAAGCCGAGTTGCAAAAATAAGAAAGGAGAAATAAATCATTGTTTACATGTCAAAAGATAATTGTACTAAATTGACAAAAGTACTATCAAACAAGAATCATTAAAAATTATAACAATTTTATGAAAGAATGATGCAAGTATCAATGAAAGTTATTTTAAAAAATCTGAGTAATCTGTACAAAATGGCAAATAAAAGTTTAAATAATTTTAATAAACTTTCTTTAGTGTGAATAAACATCTTAAAGCTGATTTTGGGCATCGCCGCGCGGAGCTCTATTTTCAATATTAAATTAAGGTTATTAATAATACAGATAGAGTTCCGGACGCAAGACTTTTATTTTGGAAATTTCTTCCGCTTTAAGAATATTTTTTTATATTTCTTAAATGTTAATATTTTCAGAGTTTTGTGAGGGTTCGAAACTTTTGCACATTTTTCTAACCGTTATTCCGAATCCAAAAAGCCCTCACTCATATTTTTACTATCATTACCGAGAATTAACACCATTTTAAGTTTGTAATCTAGACTAAAAGGCAAATGTTTGCACGTACGAACATATTATGTTTAACTTTAGTTTTCCTAATATAGCTGCTTGAGGAGCATTTAGAAATTTGGTAAAATTTATTAGATATTCGCTGACGTTTAGGCAATGGAGAACTCGGCACTAGAGATGCATTAAATTGCAAACATAAACACCGTTTTGCTTTAAGCAGAATAATCTCTAAAATATAACTAGGTTGAGATCGAGAAGATCTCCAGGGAGTCTTTTGGGTGTGTCGAAATGCCTCAACAAGTAAATTTGCATAGTTTCAAAGGATTCCCATTTGGGCTCCGTTTATTACTAATGCTTTGCTTTGTAAACGAGACCCTTTTTCGAGAACAAAGAATGTGATATTTCCAATATTCAAATTAAACAACCTGCGTGGCCAAAGTAGGTAAGTAGAAATTATCCGTGTCCGCTAAATAAATTTTTAATAAGGTCCAGATATACAACGCGTATGCCTACATTGCATTTAATATATAAAGTCATATTTTCTTAAAATTTGGAATCATCAAAAAAAATCAACTTTGCTTATTTTTATTATTTATTATTCGTCTGGAGTCTGGAAAACGAAAAATGTATAATAGTTTTGTGCGCATATGATCAGAATCAAAATTAAATTAAGAGCGGCAGTGCAGCACACCACAACATTTCTGAAGGTCTAACAAAGCACAACCTTCACTTAATTGAACGATTTGGTTAGGTAGGAATTAGATTTAAAATCACGTTATTTTCTGATAATACAATAAGTGAAATTTAATGTACAGGGTGTCCGGATTTGGTTGCAAAAGCAGGGTATCTCGCTTATTTTTAAAGATAGAACCTTGCGGTTTTCACGAACCTGAGCTAATTTTTTGTGAAACTCATGAAGCCGTAAATAAAATTTTCATAGCCTTCTTCGTTTATGAGATACAGGGCGAAATAGAAAATTTTGCATTTTGGGACCCCCCTCGTATCTCGGTTATCCTTTAACTTAACGCAAAGAGAAAAATTGCTGCTTATGCAGTTTTTTACGCTAGATCCAGTGGCGTAGTCATATTTTTCATTTGAGTTGTTATTTTTTAGATATGACCCAAAGTTGTGTTTTTTAAATGGGACACTCTGTATATTTGTCCAGAAATTGATTTGTCCTTTTAAAAGCTTCTCAAAAATATATAATAGTATGGGTCTATTTTAATAAACAACAACAAAAATCCTAATTTTTATAATTATCATCCCAAATTTTGCAGTAGGCCATGCAAAACGATGCCGTTTTCTTTTGTTTTCTTGGAAGCAAATGACATTTCCCAATTTTGTACGCGTATATAAAATATAGCGCTAGTTTTTTGTATTTATTTATTGTGTAAAAATATATTTGTATTATTATGGAAGGAAACCAAATTTTCGAACATTATGAAAAGGTTAGCTTGTTTTATATTAAGTAAGTAAATAGTTAATTTTTAGGTATGTTGAAATATTATTGCTTAATTTTTATTTAGATATCCAGAAAGGAGGCAGCCTAATATATCCACTTTTTATCGGATAAAAAAGAATTTACTTAATCACGGATCATTTATCAAACCTCGTACGAAAACATATAATAAAGAAAATCGGGAGGCTGAGGAAATTACGGTTTTGGCTAATGCAGAAGCTTACCCTACAAACTCTTGTAGGGCCAGTGAAAAGAGCATAGGAATTCCAAAAACTAGAGTTCAAGAAATTCTAAAAAAGCACAAATACCACCCATACAAATTTAGGCTCGTGCAGCACTTACAGCCAGGGGATGCAGAGCGTCTGGTAGTCTTCTGCAATTGGTTTCGAGAAAGATGCGATATGGTTAGAGACTTTGAAAGGAAGGTTATATGGTCAGACGAAGCACATTTCAGTAATTCTGGTATACTCATTAGGCACAATAGTAGATTCTGGTCCCAGGAAAATCAACACCAAATATTTCCCAGAAGACAGCAGGGCAGGTTTGGTCTAAATGTGTCCTGCTTCATATTAGGAACACATATAAAATTTTATATATTTGAGGGAAATCTAACAGCCAATCGCTATATAGAAATTTTAGAGGCAGCTATACCTAAATTACTTGACGATGTTCCTCTAGCGCAAATTAACGAAATTTATTTTCAACAGGACACGGTACTCCTGCACACAATTCTGGAATGACGAGATTATTTCTGGACAATAATTTTACCAATCAATGGATCGGAACAAATGGACCTATAAGATGACCCCCTAGGTTCCCAGATTTGTCGATTTTAGATTTCTTTCTATGAGGATATCTGGAAAATAGAATTTATAAAGACCACTATGATAATGTCCAAGATTTAGGAAATGCAATAAGAGAAAATTTTCGCTATTTACAAAATCATCCCGTTATTTTGCTTAATTCCCTAAAACGAATACGAAAATTGTGCATCAGTTTGAACAGTTCTTTTGATTTCCTTGGTTACTGTAGTTCTTATACGACAGTTGATTTTTGCTGAAAGTCTTGTTACATAATAATTTGTTACTGTTTTGTTCTTCTGTTACATAAATCTAGGTAGGTGGTACTTTTTTGGTGCGAATTATCAATACATATTTTGATAAATAGATTTAATAACGTATTTATTTTGATTTATTGTTAGGATGTAGGTATTGTATTACGACTTTAAATAAAATGCAGCATTGTTTTGTATGGCCTACTGCAAAATTTGGGATGATAATTATAAAAATTAGGATTTTTGTTGTTGTTTATTAAAATAAACCCATACTATTATATATTTTTGAGAAGCTTTTAAAAGGACAAATCAATTTCTGGACAAATATACAGGGTGTCCCATTTAAAAAAACACAACTTTGGGTCATATCTAAAAAATAACAACTCAAATGAAAAATATTACTACGCCACTGGATCCAGCGTAAAAAACTGCATAAGCAGCGTTAAGTTAAAGGATAACCGAGATACGAGGGGGGTCCCAAAATGCAAAATTTTGTATTTCGCCCTGTATCTCATAAACAAAGAAGGCTATGAAAATTAGCTCAGGTTCGGGAAAACCGCAAGGTTCTATCTTTAAAAATAAGCGAGATACCCTGCTTTTGCAACCAAATCCGGACACCCTGTACTTTATATACTAAGGTGGCAAAATAAAACCAAATATTTCTAAGACAAAAATAACGCCAAGAATTAATAATATAAGTTGACATTGAATGTGTCCTCCCCTACAAATGGAATCGCCTAATAAATATATACCAGTCGAGGAGTACCGATACGATACTTCCACATCGTGCCATGCGGCCAGCTGGTGACATGACAACATACGATATGAGCAGCATAGAACCTCAAAGCTCTTAACACATGGTACAATTCGTAGAGAACGCCAAAAAATCCTTAGTAATCAAAGTAATCACTGCGCTTTTGAATTGGTATTCGTTACTCCGGGTATCTACAAGTAACGAATAGTTACTTTTTCAACACCTTTAGCAGCAAGCAATCCAGATTATACTATTTTGGTATACTGACGTTATGCGACTGGATATTAGGCAGCTAAGAAATTAAGTTATTATGTTTAATAAGTATTATATGTAGTGTTTATTATTGCAAACCGTGTTTCTTTATTTCTTGCTGCAATATTTATGTGTTTTAGTGCGTGTCACGTATTAAAAATAACAAAGCTGTGTGTGGAAACCTGCTATAAATTTGCATCGTAAGTATGTGTATTGCAAAGTAGTTTTTAATGTAGATAGTTTTTAAATTGTTTAATTTCTTAAACATTAAAAATGTGTTATTTATCCACTAAAGTAGTTTCTGCTAAAACGGCGTAACAACCGGCAATAGTGCAAATCCCAATTAGAGGTACAAGGTCAATGAAAGCCGAAGTATAAATTCTTTGATGTGTTGCCGGGTGTCACCTCTTATAATCGTTACTCTTTGGCCGAGAGTTAAATTTCCAAAATGAATTAAAATATTGTTCTTTGCTATTTAGTGTTTTTTAAAGTAAGTTTTTTTATTTAATTTTCTGGAAAGTAATAACTATTATTATGTACAACTCATACATAAAAACAAAAAAAAAGCAGATGTTTTAATAAAGGTTGCTATCCAGCAGTTATCCAATAAATTAAATGATAATCTGGACACAGTTGTTATACGCCATCACTTTACAGCAACTTTGATTTAAAACAAACTTAACTTATTCTAATGTATTTTAGCATTATGAGGATGTGCTTTAGCCTAGTATCAAAGCTAAAGGAGGTAAAAACTCCAGAATTTTTCTGCATCTTCTACCTGAGTCCATTATATGCCTTAAAATTATGTTATTTGTGATGTTGCATTCAACTTAAATATACAGCCTTAACTAAATATAAGCTTAATAGCTTCTAAGATTTTAAAAATGTTTAGAAAAGAATCAAATACTGCATTTTTGAACATATTTTTTAAATCTGTAGTCAGTTTACGCTCTTACATTTTCACAAAATGATTGAACGCATAAGTAAAAATTAATTTAGAATTTAAAGGATATTTTAAAAAATAAAAGTATATTTACCTATTCCCTGTTCTATACACACATAAAACTTCTTCCTAATCGTGTTTATATGATAAATTAGCTGATATCGAGATAATCGTAAAATACTGATGTAGTTAAAATAAACGCTGGGCAGATGCATTTTTTTTATTTTACTGTGTGATACAAATGCGAAGAACAGAAAAGAGATAATTGAATATTTTATGCTCTGCTATATTATTATTTATTTCTATACTGTTTAGTATTAAAAGCAATCAACAAGAAAAATCGATCTGCAGGCTTTAGTTTTAGAGATATCAAAATACTGTATATAAAAGTTTTATGTTTTTCTCTGAACCGACAGGATTTCCTAAAAATCAAACAAATGACAATAGGAAAGTAAAACGATTAACATAGATTTAGTCATTTTAAATGGAACGACTTCCTGCTGATGATAAAAACACAACCTTTATCTTTCGAGAAACTTGACAAAAAGCTTGTCATAAGAAGCAATCTTCTAGAAAGAGTGAGAACATACACATAAATAAAGTTCTTGTCCATCTTCCTCGAACGTCTTTAAAGAAAAAGATATCAAACCTGGTATTTTTATAATCAGCAATAAGGTGCCAATTTACTGAAATTATATTATACGGAGAGTTCCATTTAAAATAACAAAGGCGATGTTATTTTTTTTATATTCTAATTGTCATTTGTTTATTTTTTTTGGAAATCCTGACGGTTCAGAGAAAATTATACAATAAAAGTTGGGCTGTAGACCCAGTTGAAAATATAACCAGATGCCTGTACTGTAGGAATTTTGCATAATTGATTAATTACACCAATTTCCTAAATCTTTAAGATAATTATATAATAAATAGTAATAAATTCTTACCTGTGTAAAATTGGTTTACGACTTATATAGAGCCATGCAATTAATGTTGTTCTTCGACAATACTTCAAACTTACCTAAAATAAAATAAAAATTTTGGTAATAATATATCTTCTATATATATAAAATATGTAATTCAATAAGAGCGTTGTAATAATACAAACGTTTAATGAAAAAAAGGTAAAAAAAATGATAGCTTATAATTTGCTAGAAAAAATATTATCTTGCAACACAGACCAAGCATATTCAAAAAAATGCATTGACAAACAAGAGCTTAAATAAACTACACTCACACGACAGAGACATAAAATCTAAAACGACAAATAAGACAAATATTTTAATTTAAAATGGTGGTCTATTAAAATGAATATAATAACATAAAATCGTCATTTCCAAGCATGTAGAAATAATATTACGGACTTACCTCCTGTTAATACTAATCTCTCCTCTGTAAAATGCATTTCAGCAGAAAACCGTAATTTGAGCAAATGTATGTATCTGGTACACCTCACAAAATAAACAACAGAGGATGTATTATCTTATATTTACCTCATTACCACCACTAAATTCTCTGTATCTGTATAATCTTTAACCTTGTTTAATTTAAGAGTGACCACATGGCTAGTTTAGCCCAGATTTTCTCTCATTCTGGGAGTAGTTTTCGAACAAGCTTTTAAAATGTTTATACTTCCATCGTAAAAGAGAACTATTGTAATCATGAAAAAATCACCCTCCGAGATTTTTCCAGATCTATAAGTGTAGAGGCCAAAAACAAATATTGTTTTCAACTCGGTCGGTCTGTCGATCGCTCTGTTTGTCGGACTATCTCTCTGTCTATCGGTCGGTCTGTCTGTTCGTGGCACTACCCGATTTACTTCAAATTTTAGTAAAAAAATAAGGATCAAAGAAAAATTCAATATGGCGGAACGAAATGTTGAAAGAATGTTACTTAAAACTGGTAAAATTTTATTACGAATCCAAGATGGCAAAACAATATGGCGGTTTACCAAAATATTTAAAAATTCAACCTGAAAAAATTACTTAATGGAATAATTTCAAATTTTGTGCAATAATTAATCATGGTATGAGGAAGAACGGTACTTAAATTGATTAATTTTAAATTTTTGGTCAAAAATTAAGTGACAAATAACGATAACAGAATCAGTTTAAAACGAATTAATAAAGAGTTTAAAAATTTAACCCCAAATTCCGTCGGTCTGTCTGTCTGTCAGTCAAACTCGCAGGCATAACTTAAATTGATTAATTTTAAATTTTGGTCAAAAATTAAGTGACATTTAACGATAATCTAGTTAAATTTTGATTTTAATATTTGCCGACAAAAGTCAGCTTAAATTTTGTACGAATTTAACAAAGTTCTGAGTTCCTACGGCAAAAGTCGACTTTAAACTTATATTATATTAATAATTATACTTTAACATCATTCTGTAGATATGTAATAAATAAGTGTTTTTTATTGATTTGTTCAAGGTCAGCTGATTTAGCGTTTAATATTCTTTTGTTTATATTTGTTTATATATACCGGGTGTCCGGGAAAATGGGGAGATTCTCGGACTCAAATAGAACATTAAAAAATAAGAACAGTTCCCATAAATTTTTTCCTAGCGGTCCCTTACAAGTCTGAATCTTTTTAAACGATAAAATACTGACTTTAAACTCAGCTTGTAGTTACGAATAGGAATTTCAAGCTCAAAAAATTTTGGTTTAAAGTCGGAATTTAACAACATTGTGAGAAAAAATAATTAAAGTCAACATTCATCAGTATTAATATTTTCAGTTTAAAACAATGATTTTGATGGATGAAATAGCATTACTCTGATTTTGTGACATTTAATTCCGACATTTTTAAACTCAGAGTAGCATCAGTTAGAAGGTTTATGGAGAAAGATTTAATAATATTCCAAATGAGAAAACATTTCAGCGAATTGACCAACGTTAAGAGAAACTGGTGGGCAATTCTCAATTAATAAATTATTGACATTAATTATTTTTAGGAAGTTTAGAATGATCTGGTGTACTGGAAACTCTGACTTATTAGCCGCGCAGCTTCGATGTGTCAAAAAGACATTGTGTTGTTAAAGTGCATCAACTACTGAAGATTTTCCTCGAAGAATCCAGTTCGCAAATTTTAAAAAACTTCTGACTTTACCGATAGGAACAAAGATGGTATACATATATTAATAATTATACTAAATCAACATAAAATGTTTGGGCAGGAATAATCGGCAATTCTACGTATTCTGTAGATATGTAATAAAGTTCTTCAGAACGCTTTTCTAGATTCAATAGAGCATTTGCCACTTTCAAGCAAGGATCTGCATGATGGAGCCGTTGCTGTACGGGGAAAATACCGTTGGATAGGCAGAAACTAACGCCAATGATTTACCTGTGGGGCGTATTCCTCTCCGGCTGCTACTAGGGAGGAACTTTTACAGAGAATCACGTTTCATTGCGATTTATATTTGTTTATATATATATATATATATATATATATATATATATATATATATATATTATGTATGTGATAATGTGATCCTTCATTGATAGAACGTTAAGTTTTGAAGAAATACTGTTTATCATATAAATATTTTTTAATTTTTAGTGCTTTTTATAGATTTTTAAGAATTTTGATTACGTGTGAATGTTAGGTCGTACTTATAAACAGTAATTAATATTTGCCGATATTTTTACAATCTCCGTCTATATGAAAACATTATTTAAATAATACCGATGTTATCTGAAATATAAATTTTACCGATTTATTTCTTGTCATCGAATATTGAACATTATTTATGTCGATTTGTTTTATATATCGGATTTTTACAGTTTCCGAATATCAAATAAAGGATGACTTCAGTTGACAAACGGTTATTTTTATGTGGTAACATTTAGTTTTACGGTAAATATGTATCCATAAAAATGCCAAATGTTTTATATATTTATAAGCCGTATGCCGTAAACGGAAAAAGCTAGGATTACACAGATATCAAACTATTTGCATATTTATGAGTTTTATTCCCCTGTTCCTATTGCAAGTATGGTATAAAATATTTTACACTAGTGTTTTATCTAAGGTAATCCTTGTGACACAATTGCATAAGGTAGCGCTTTATATCAAAAATTAAATAAGCTGTCTGGATTTAAAAAGGAAGGGTAAATGCTCTGTCGCATCAAATCAAATCATTTTCTTTCATAAGACTTGCATTATAGCATAAGAATTGAAATAGCCAAATTAAAATCAAAAATAAGAAATCATTGTATAGGATCACTAAACTTTCATACTATGCGTGTAAAAAATAGTTAATAATGAATATAAGCTATAACAAAATAAAATAATAAACATCGACAAACACGAGGCATCTATAAGGAATATCATTGCACAAGATCACTGAAAATTTCATACTATGAGAGTAAAAAATAGGTAATGATTAATACAACCATATTTAAGATTAAATTAAAATTGGAAAGGTAAATGAGGACAAAGACAAGAATCGTAAACCACACAGGATAGTTATTTCTCGCAAGCCTAACGTTCACCAGATTCTCGTCGACCGCAAAGGTCAATGACCGGGTGCGTGACGTACTCCGGCCTTCTCAGACTAAAGATTTAGTATTAGATACATTGCTCTTTAATAGAAATTCGCCTTTAAAGCATTATTTTCTCAATATTCTTTAGTTTTAACAAGTGGTAATAGGTCACTCTAGTTTAAAAAAGTATTGTTCGTGCTTAGTGAAACGTAATTAGCCAACAAAAGAATTAAAACATCTTTTAAAACTGATATATTTACTTCTGCAGAAATCTACATAACAAAAAACAATGTCTGGGTATATCTGTGTTGTGTATCATTGCACAAATATTTACAAAAATCACTGCCAGGTGTGAGATTTTATAGTTTTTCGAAATCAATTATTATGAAGTAGTAGAAAAATGTTAGCTATAGATATATTTGGATTCTTTATTATTAATTTTTCTGGCAAGTTGTGTTTTTTTTGACATGACGCAGGTACCATTAATTTTATTTTTTGCCCTAAATTGTTGTTTTTTTAGTATTAACGTAAATCTCAACTTTGTTAATTGATCTAAAAATTATATACTTAGGTATCAGAAGCCTCTGTAGTTATTGTATTTTATTTGTTTCCGTTTTCGTTGTAAAAGTGGTTATATTTAAATATTTTTTGTAATCTCTAGAAAACATTATTTTTTAATTTCGAAAAAAAATATGTATGGAAATAATAACAATTATTAAAAAATCGTAATACCATGTTTTTAACTTTCTTATTTAAGAATCACTGTAACTATTCGCTTTTTAAATTAAAACATTTAGATACCTCAATTACGGAAAAGTGTTTATTTGTATTTAACGATTTGGGGCATCCTGTCATAAAAGAACATAATATAACAAAATTTCATAAATTGAGAAGGCACTCATAATATTATATTTCTGACTTGACATAATGTTTAAATTATTTCCTAATCATTTATTTTTATGTCCCAATATAAATTTCTAAAACATTTTGATGAGCAATTGACTATTGCTTATTGACCGAAATTCATATGGAAATGTTACTCTATTATTTGAATATAAAATTTGTCGAAATTTATTGCATTAAAAATCAAAATAACAGCATTAAATGGCTAAATCATATTATCCTCCTATAGAAATAATGCATGAAATTTGTTTCGAGCGGGCCAGGCGACGTCATTGCAGCAACGGTTGCTCGGGCTAAACTGACGGAAATAAATCGCCGCTGTTACTATCCTGTGTGGTTTACGATTCTTGGACAAAGACCAAGAAAAACAATAGACATCAACAAATACGAGGCATCTTTGAGGAACGTCATTGCACAAGATCACTAAAACTTTCATACTATGAGATTAAAGAATAGTAAATAATTAATACAAACGAAATTCAATAGATAAATAAGGACAAAGGACCAAGATAATAATAGACATCAACAAACACAAGACATCTTTAAGGAACATCATTGCGCAAGATCACTGAAACTTCTATACTATGAGAGTAAAAAATAGTTAATAAGTAATTCAACCTATATTTAAGTTTAAATTAAAATCCGAAAGGTAAATAAGAACAAAGACAAAGAAAAATAATAGACATCAACAAACACGAGGCATCTTTACATAACGTCATCACACAACATCACTGAAACTTTCGTACTATAAGAATAAAAAAAAGTTAAAAATTAATACAGCCGATATTTAAGGGAGAACTGCACGCACAAAGTAAAAAACTAGCGACAAGGTCTAATCAATTTCAAAGTAAGATGAAAAGGTACCTACGTATTAGAAAAAACTTCCTGCACGTCCGACCTCAAAAAAGTGTGTTGTGTATAGGCAATTTCAATTACATTTCGTTTAAAAATGGGTTCAAAAGAGCTCACGCGCTGCAGAAATACAAAGACATGAGTACGATTTACCATTTCAAATTTTGCAGTTACGTAGACAAAGGATCAATGCAAGGTGGTAAAGAGCCATTTTGGAAAAAAAAAATTATATGCGCCGGCATTTGCGTCAAAAAGTGGTTGAAAAATGGTCGAAAATGGACAAATCTACTTCTATTTTATAATTCTAGATTAGATTTTTTCATAAAAAATTGCATTTAGCGCCCAACTATACATATTTCCCTATTCAAATTACATTGAAGCTAATACATATCTCTTATAGTTTTAACATAATATTGCAGCGGCGGAAGGCTTGCAAGTGATCCATAATACTGCGTGCAGTTCCCCCTTAAGTTTAAATTAAAATTCAAAAGGTAAATAAAGACAAAAACCAAGATCAACAATAGACATCAACAAAAGATCGGTAAATTTCCTTCACCTGGAACTTCCCTCGTATGAAATCTTTTTTTTTTATTAGGAATAGTGAAACGTGACCCAATATAGTTCCTCACGTAGTCATTTAGTAACACATGTATACACTGCCTTTTCTTCAAACATTTTCATTGGGTGCTATTTTGTTCCACCATATTGGATTCATACCAATATTTTACCAATGTCTATAGATGCTACACTGGATTTTTGGTTATAATTTAGAATAAAATGAATAAGCAGTTTTAAAAAATTCATTATTTTGTTCCATCGTGTTGAATCCAAAATTTTACAAGTGTATCTCTATATCACATATAATTTTGATACAAAATTTAAACGCAATTCTATACCAAGGTTTTTACGTGAATCTCTTTAAACATTTTAATTAACTGCCATTTTGTTCCTCTATCTTATATTCGTACCACAATTTTACCAGTTCATCCCTATATCAAACTTAGTTCTTGTACAAAATTTCAAATCAATCTAATAAGTAGTTTTTAAAAATTTTGTCAGGCCGCTTTTTTATTTTATTCATGTAATACTTGATTTTTGAGCAAAAATTGAGGTAAGTTGAATAATTAATATTTTAGTAATAATTTTCACTAAGCCGGCGTTTTATTCCGCCATATTAAATTTTTACCGGAATGTTACTAGATCATCCCTATATGACGCCTACTTTTCGATCAAAATTTTTATGTTAATCAAGTAAATAGTTCTTTAGCTATACCGCGAGTAGACGAACAGACTGACAGACAGACCGACAGACATACCGACGGAATTGAGAAAACATATCATTTGGCATCTAGGGACCCTAAAACGTGAAAATCTATAAAATCCTATTTTGTTCCACCATCTTAAATTTGTACTACAATTTTACCAGTTCACCTCTATATCACACTTAATTCGTGCACGATATTTGAAGTCAACCCTTTAAGTAGTTTTTCCACGCTGATTTTTCAATTTTTTTTTATCAAGCCGCCATTTTGTTTGGCCATCGTGGATTCGTACCCCACCCTCCTTATCACCTTAATAAAATATTCCTAGCTGTTTTCAGATATCTGTAATACTTTAAAATCCTCTTTCCATATACTGACTTTTCTAAGGCTTTTGATAAAGTCAGTTATATTTTGCCAATACACGGCATATGGAATGGTGCCTGTTACATTCTTATTTGCTTGACAGAGAGCCAATTACATAACTAAAATAATTGTACCATTCTATCGTGACAGACGCCTTTCTTGAAGTACTTTAACGCTTTTAAACTTGCATGTCTTCGATATTGTCTTATAAATGATATTGTTCATTATTTCAGTTTATAAGTTGATTACATTCAATATCAATAAATAGAATTGTATTTAATTTACAAGAAAAACTTTCCAATTAATATTATGCAGGTAGTCCAGTTACTGACAGTGGAGATAGGGATCTTAGTAGAATTTTTGATAAAGATACTCACATTTATTGTCATATTAGAAATTTCTATGTATACCGGAAAGTAGTCTTTTTTTTCTTAGGTTGGTTGTTTTGAATATTGTGTAGATATGTATCTACAAAGAATTAAGGCTAGTTAGTAATATTGTCTTGTAGTAAAGATTGATTATTATAAGTATCTTTAAATAGGGTCAAGAATTATTTGGTATGACCTTATGTTTACCTCTCTGATTTAATTTATTTTGTATAATCAAGTAAGACTTTTGAGTTTTGGTATTGTAGAACTACCTCCCTTTTATAATGTCTCTATATTATTTGCAAGTCTGTTTAAAGTTTGTATTTTGTATCATTTTATTGCGTACGGTCAAAAGTACCACTAATATGTTTTATACGCATTTAATTGTACAGGGTGGTCCACTTAAGATGCTCCTATACTTTATCTCAATAAATAAGACACTGAGAAAAAAAAGTTAAATACAAAAAGTATTTGACCCTAAGTTTATTTTTTATTTATAATATTTTTATGTATACAGGGTGCTCCATTGTGCCAGGACAGTAACCAACTTTTTTGTTTTTAATGAAATGGTATGAATATTTTTAGAAATTCTAATTCTACGCTTGATTTTGAGTATTTTTTGTTATCATAGCATACGAAATTTTGAGTAGTTTTTGAGAAAAATTAACTTTTCTAATTTTTTTCGGAAAAACAGGTTTTTGGAAAAATGTGATTTTTTCACACTTGAAGACTAAAATTGTGAATTTTGATTGTGGATCCATGGGAGTGGTTAATATTTAATACTCTGACCTATCAAGAGCGAAAATCCGTTATACAGGGTGGTCACAAATGACCATCAAAAAAAATGATTTTGTAACTAAAAAAACTTAATTTTTTTAAATGGAACACCCTATATTTAGCACCTTTATTGTGTTTAGGATTCAATTCTGCATCATTCCATACATATAGTTTATGTTCCAAAAATTAGTAGTTTAGAAGTTGTGACTAATTTTCTATAATAATTCAGGTATTTTTGTTAAAAATCTAACTAAACCTAAATAATATCCTATTCTAAGTTTTTTTTAACATTATAATTAAATTTAACATTAAATCAACAAGTAATGCAAGAAAGAAAGTAACTAATTACCTAGAACAAAACGTTTTCGACGATACAAGTAGTATAATATTACGGTTACGGTTTTAATTTTCGCAAAAATAGCATTTCTAAACGCGTCTTAATTTTACAAGATATCTATGGAAAAACGAAACAAGTAAAATTGTTGCCTGGACACCAATAAATACCCAGTTTTTATTTGACATTTAGTTGCCTCTAACTCTTTTTAAAGGAAAAATGGCTTTATACAGTGTCCAAGAGCGTTTAAATCTTCATGAATGTTCCATAAGAAATAATAAGAGTCCAACATTAGCCCTGCGGGAGTATCGGTTGTTGTATCCTGCAAGACGGGTACCCACGAAACATATTTTTTCACGAATTGTTCGTGATCTTGAACGTGGAGTGGTAATCAATAAACAAAAACGGCGCCCAAAAATTGTCCTAACAGAAGAAAAGCAATTAGAAATTCTTCTGTATTTTGAAGAAAACAACGAAAATCCCGAGATCTACCGGGAATTAGTAAGACTAGTGTTCAAAGGACTTTAACTGATAATAACTACCATCCGTTCAAATTTTTACCAGTTCAAGAATTATCCCATTAGGACTTTCAAACAAGGCTTTTTTATTGTTCTCTCATGATCGACCACCATTTTCAAACTGACATTTTTAAAAATATTTTATTTACCGATAAGGCAATTTTCAATACGGCCGGCATGTTCAACCGAAAAAATACTCATTACTGGTGTAACTCAAATGAACATCGTATAAAAGAAATGAAAAAACAGAGTCGGAGAAGTGTTTATGTGTGGTGTGGTATTATCCGTGATCGAATAATAAGTCCAGTATTTTATGACTTTGTTCTGAATGGTGAGAGGTATTTAAATTTGTTGGAGAACGAAATATTTCCGTTAATTGACAATCTGCCGAACGATATTAAAGAAGGGCTTGTTTATCAACAAGATAGTGCTCCATATTACACTGTAGTACCTGTTAGAAATTGTTTGAATCAACGGTTTCCATTTTGGATTGGTCGGTACGGGACCATAGATTGGCCAGCGAGGAGCCCCGACTGGATTTATTTTTGTGGGGCAACCTAAAAAACGAGGTGTATAAAAATAGGTGTAATACTGTTTAAAATTTAAAAAGGAGAATTAGGCAAGAGGTAGAAAGACTTAATGCAACAGACGCGGTTAGAAGTGCTATTGCGAGAATTGAAACCATGTATACTACTTGTATTGCCAAAGACGGGGGTTATGTCGAAAATGTTTTGTAATAAGTAATTAGTTACTTTCTTTCTTGCATTACTTGTTGATTTAATGTTAAATTTAATTATAATGTTAAAAATAAACATAGAATAGGATATTATTTAGGTTTAGTTAGATTTTTAACAAAAATACCCGAATTATTATAGAAAATTGGTCATAACTTCTAAACTACTAATTTTTGGAATATATAAACTATAAATATGGAATGATGCAGAATTAAATCCTAAACACAATAAAAGTGCTAAATACAGGGTGTTCCATTTAAAAAAATTATGTTTTTTTTAGTTAGAAAAACATTTTTTTTTGATGGTCATTTGTGACCACCCTGTATAATGGATTTTCGGTCTTGATAGGTCAGAGTATTAAATATTAACAACTCCCACGGATCCATAACCAAAATTCACAATTTTAGTCTTCAAGTGTGAAAAAATCACATTTTTCCAAAAAACTGTTTTTCCAAAAGAAATTAGAAAAGTTAATTTTTGTCGAAAATTACTCAAAATTTCGTATGCTATGATGACAAAAAATACTCAAAATCAAGCGTAGAATTAGAATTTCCAAAAATATTCATACCATTTCATTAAAAGAAATAGTTGGTTACTGTCCTGGCACAATGGCACATCCTGTATACATAAAAATATTATAAATAAAAAATATAGTTAGGGTGAAATACTTTTTGTATTTAACTTTTTTTTCTCAGTGTCTTATTTATTGAGATAAAGTATTGGAGCATCTTAAGTGGACCACCCTGTACATTTAGATTAGGCATTTAATTATATTTATTCATGAATACATTATTTTTATGGAATGGTTCAAAACCTACAATATAGGAACAGCAAACATAAAACCCAGACTTTGGCTGACATTGACTATTTAGGCCAAATATGACAAACAAGTGTTCTTAGGTCATTTAAATAGTATACGCCCAACTACAAAGTTGGCTATGGAGATAGAACAAGGTTCATGTTTACCCTTTCTTGATACCCTGGTTAAAATAAGTGATAACATTATTAAGACCTCTGTTTCCAGGAAAACTACCTACCTACTAAACATCGTCTGGAATAGTAATTTATATTATATATTCCGTTTTGTCTATTACCATGTTTTTTTTTGGCAGAAAATATTTTTACACAATCTAGCTTTATGCTCTAACATATCCAAAATTTAGAAAATTTGTAGGGTTAGTTTTGTAAATATGAAGAGTCTATAGATTATTAATTTTTTATTAATCGGCATTTTTGTATTTACGGAAATATTCATGCTCCACTGCATTAGTAAATAACTATTGTAAAGGTTTTTTTGTACCTAATAGTTCATCAAAACTGACTACTAAAATAAAAAAAAATTCATTCAAACTTTGTATATCAAAATCTGGTTATAGGATCAAATTGTGCCAATGAAATCTTTTGATAAGGCAAGTCGAGAAGTGCATTATATCAAAAAATTACAAAAATTTAAAAAATCAATTTTATAAAAGAAATATTAGAGGGCATTTATATATAAATTATTACATTGTTAGTTTGTATTTAAATTAATATTTTGCCATGTTAAAATATCAGATTGCTAATCTTCCTTTAAAGCCTAACATAAATCTATCTAAATTCTACATCAAAAGAGAATATGACCACGGAAGCGTACAAACCACAGACGGTCAAACAATGTGCTTACTGTTCGTTCCAGCGAACACATCAGCATTTTGTCATGAAATTAAGTATAGTATTCTACCCGCATATAATGGCTATTAATAGCCATCATTGGATGTCCTTACTTTTGGCTTAGTTATAGTATAGTTCGCTGCATAGTCTACATTGGTTAATAATATGGTTTAGTTTGTATTCGGCAATTGTTCTTTTGAGTTACTTTTTTGTTTCGCTAGTGAAAGAAGCACCAGTTCTGTTTTATCTTGTATTTTGACTTTGTTCTTCATACGTGAGAAACGACTGTCTACTACTTTTGTTAGGTGTTAAACAATTTTAGTAAATCAATTTCTTTCCAAACCGTCGTGAGAGATCTTATATGACACTTTAACGCCTATTTTGTTATTAATTGTAGCATTATCTATAATGAACATGTTATTAAGGAGCAAACAGATAGTTGAGCTAGGGGTTACTTCAAAATATTGTATATTTTTGTATCCAATACTTAAGTTTTGAGATGATTTGTCACTTAAAATTCAATTTGAGCTCAATTGTTTTTTGTTTAGATCAAGGATGATCTGTTGTTCAATTATCATGAAGTCTAAGTCTTATCATTTTAACATTTTTTTTAATAATTTATTTGTGCCAGGTAATTCAAATAATAAAAATATTACATTAAATATTATCTATCTGTATATATATATATATATATATATATATATATATATATATATATATATATATATATATGTGTGTTTTCATTCCGGGTGTACATCCGTTCACTACTGTCCTTTTGAAAAGAACAGTTTTGCTGACGTTTCGCCAAAATCACATTTGGCATTTTCGAAGCTTTCTTTCTCACGTTCGAATAGAGACAGTCTCTAAAAATGCCAAATGTGATTTTCAGAACGACAGTAGTGAACGGATGTACACCCGGAATGAAAACACATTGTATTTTTCCATCCGTGAAGGAGTAAAAATCAACATCAGCAATATTGCAATATGTAATTATACGTACTATTTCGATTGTTAATCTTTTAATAAAATTAGTCTAGCTTAGAATCTTGAACGTTGTAGTTGCTATTTACATAAAAATTAAAGTTTTTAAAAAAAGGGCCTTACAGGGAAATTCTTTTAACTGGCGCAGTCGTTGTAGGATTTTTCAACGATTTTCCACAAGAAATTCGGTTCGTTTTTACGATTTTTGAAAAATAAAAGAACCAAAATTTCACGGGTTCGCGAAAAAAGTAGTGAAACGTCGAAAATTCGTGGTTCGGTCCCTGGGTGAATTGAGTAACCCACTTCAAATCGTTAAAAACCAGAAGCCCAGCTGAAAAGTAGGAACGAATATTCTACAGGCAAAAACTAGCTTTCGCTTTCGCAGAAGACTATAGCCATCAGCAATGCAAGAATCTTTGAGTGCATATCAAAGTTAAGTGCATGGATGTCATTCTGGTGATTTTGCTGTAAGTAAATCTTGTTATTTAGAGGTTAGCTCGAAAAAACTTAAAATAAAATAACATACAAATTCTGATTCACTAGGCTCACATTATTATTAAGTTTAGTAGTTTTATATATTGTTATAATCCTTGTAAAAATGGCTTCTCCACAATTAAAACAAGAATATTTAAATATGATACCAGAATTTTATGGAGAAGTCGAACGTTTATCTAGGTTTATTGATATTTGTGAAAAACTTGTAAAAAAGTTTTACGACACAGTCGATACAACCAATTTTCTAAACGAATATCTTATGAGTTATATTTTGTCTAAAAAAAAGGCGAAGCAGCAGTAAATATCTCTTCCTGTATAATTAATGTTTGGACAGACCTAAAAAAAGCTCTTTTAAACACGTATGCTGATAAACGTGATATTTTTACTTTAAACATAGAAATGGTCGAACTTAGGCAAGAAAACGCATTTGATTTCTTCAATAAAGTTCAAAAAATGTTAAATTTACAAATAGCTCAAATTGCTACTCTAGCTAATGAAATACAAGCTCCAGTTCTATCTGAGTATTGCCAGAAATTAGCTTTAAGAGTATTTTTACGTGGTCTTAAAGAACCGATAGGTTCTCTGATGCGAACTAAAAACCCTGATAATTTAAACAGTGCTCTGAATATGTTAGCAATTGATTTTCAAATTCAAAATGTTACCCACAGAACACAAAAAATCAGACCGCAGGTCTTAAGACAAAATTTCGCTCCCAGACCATCTACGTACACAACAAATCCGAATAATGCACAACTTGTGTATAACCGATTTGTACCTAGAAATTACTCTAGCCCCGATCCTTCAAACTACAATGTGTTTAAACCTAATCAAACAAACTCTCAACCATTACCGAAACCCACACCAATGTCTATTTCTACAAGAAATACATTCAGGCCCCAAACAAATCAAAATAGTATGTTTACAAAATCTCATTTTACGAATAACCAATCACAAAATAATAATTTCCAAAATTTAAGGCAAAACAACTCTCACATTAGTCATCCAAAATTCGCGTTTGAGGAATTGCATAATATTGAAAATCAGGAAGGCAACGACTACTTTCTTGAATCTGAAAATCAACAAACCGATAATTGCTACAATGAAGGTTTTGTTGAATTCCCCGAAGAATCCGCCGAACCATGTAATTCCGAGTTTTTTCAGATAGAAGCCTCGGACAAAAACCACCCAGATTTAATCTAATGACCTTTGCATTTAACGGTAGCCAACTCCCTTATATAGTGTTTCCCAAAATAAAATTGAAAATATTATTATAGACACAGGTAGTACTAGATCTTTCATCCAACCTGAAATTGCAAAAAAATATTTTCGCAAATTTATAAAGAATGACCCTTTTCAAATATCTACAGCACATGGCACTTCCTCGGAACATTTTAGCACCACAATTCCTCTTGCTAGAATGTTTAATGTGAAGATAGATCCCCTAAAATTCTATCTGTTTAATTTCCATAATTATTTTGATTGTCTTTTAGGCATAGACAATCTAAAAATCCTTAAAGCAAATGTTGACTTACAAAATAGCCTTTTAGTGGCACCCAACACCAGTATTAAACTTTTTTACCATAATACATCTGGCATTTCGAACAATAACATCACTGTTGAAGCAAGATCTGAACAAATTATTAAAATCCCAATTAAAAATATTTCAAATGGCTATAGCATTAAACCCTACACGAAAACAGAGGAATTAGAAATCCCTGAATGTCTCACTAAAGTTAAGGACAATCAAGCTTTTTGCTCTATTTTAAACAAGACCGAAATGGCAAAGTCTATAGACTTTTTAGATCCAATAATTGCTATGGATTTTAAAGATTTCCAAATAAATTCTAATAATTATCCAAACTTGAACAATATTAACGTCGAAAAGATTAAATTTGACGTCTCAAAAATTAGAACAGACCATATGAATTCTGAAGAAAAGAACGCAATTTTAAAATTAATTAAAGAATTCTCAGACATATTTCATATCGACGGCAACAAATTAACCTTTACAAACCAAATAAAACATAATATAAAAACATCAGACGAAATTCCTGTGTATACTAGGTCATACCGATACCCCGAAATACATAAAAAAGAGGTACAAAATCAAATTCAAGATATGCTTGATCAAAAAATAATTCGTCCATCGTTTTCTCCTTGGTCCTCTCCTATTTGGGTTGTGCCAAACAAAATTGACGCTTCAGGTAAACGCAAGTGGAGAATTGTCATAGATTTTAGAAAATTGAATAAAAAGACCCTCGGACTCGGAAGATATCCTATACCAAATATCACAGATCTGTTAGATAAATTAGTCAGATGTCAATATTTTTCCACCCTTGACTTGGTGTCGGGATTTCATCAAATCGAAATGGCCGACGAAGACATCCCCAAAACTGCTTTCAATACAGAAAATGGTCACTATGAGTTCTTGCGAATGCCCTTTGGCCTACGAAACGCGCCCGCTACATTTCAGCGCGCTATGGATAATATTTTAACAGGATATCAAAACGAAATTTGCGCTGTTTATTTTGACGATATTATCATATTTAGTACTAGCTTAGAAGAACATATTGATAAACTAAGAAAAGTTTTTGAACGATTACGTAATTCAAACTTTAAGATTCAGCTCGATAAATCTGAATTTCTCAGAAAAGAGGTGGCTTATCTCGGGCACATTGTCACACCTGAAGGTGTAAAACCAAATCCGGACAAAATCTGCGCAATCCAGAATTTTCCTTTGCCAAAAACCCAAAAAGAAATAAGAGGCTTTCTGGGACTTTTGGGTTACTATAGGAAATTTATTAAAGATTTCGCCAAAGTAACGAAGCCTCTTACGAAAAGACTAAAAAAAGATGCCGTGATAGACACAAAACATCCTGAATATATTAAATGTTTTGAATTATGCAAACAACTTTTAACAAACGAACCAATTCTTCAGTATCCCAATTTTGCTGAGCCGTTCATATTAACGTGTGATGCTTCTAATTACGCCTTAGGAGCTGTTCTCTCTCAAGGTAAAATAGGATTAAACCTACCGATAGCATACGCTAGTCGAACCTTAAATGAGTCAGAAATAAATTATTCAACCATCGAGAAAGAACTTCTTGCTATTGTATAGGCCACTAAATATTTTAGGCCCTATCTATTTGGACGTAAATTTAAAATAGTCACCGATCACAAGCCCTTGGAATGGTTATTTTTACTAAAAGAACCAAATTCAAAATTAATACGTTGGCGCTTAAAACTAGAAGAGTACGATTACGACATTGTTTATAAAAAAGGTTGTCTTAATAAAAATGCTGACGCACTGTCGCGCATAGAATTAAATGCGAACGAAACCGACCCTAGTTCCGAATCTATATTTAAGCTTCAAGAATATGTCGAAAAAATAAATCAGAATATTAATGAAAATAATGAACATGAGAATGAATCTTTACTAGTCGAAACAGGCGACCTCGACAAAATGGAAAATGCCGCTGAAGACAGCGATATTACTGTACACTCATCTCACGAAAACCCCATAATAGGTATTCCTATAGCAGAATGTCCTATTAATTTCGGTAAAAATCAGTTAATAATTTCTGAAGTAAAATATGCCCCTGCTACTCCATCTCGCATTGATCTATTTAATTCTAAACAACGCACTTATGTTCGGTTTTCAGAAAACAACTTTGAAAATGATGTTTTAAATTTCATTAAAGAGACCATTGTTCCCAAAGTGAAATATCACTTATATTTCGAAGACCCCGTGTACGAAAAATTTAGTGTTGTTTTACAAAAATACTTTAAAAATTCCCAAATCAATATGATTAAATGTACTAAGAAATTAATTGCGGTCACTGATAATGACGAAATAAAGCAAATTATTCAAAACCAACACGAAGGGAAAACAAATCATCGCGGGATCGATGAAATTGAAAAACGCATAAAAAATAACTATTATTGGCCTAATCAACGTGCTTCTATCCAAACTTATATTAACGAATGCGAAATTTTCCAATTAACAAAATAAGATAGGAAACCACTGAAATTAGAACTAAACATCACACCTACAGCAATTAAACCCTTCCAAATCCTACATATCGACAGTATCTCTCTAGAAAATTGCAAGTTTTTAACCTTAGTTGATTCGTTTTCTAAATATGCTCAGGCATACAAATTAAACTCTGCGCAATCTATAGAAGTTGCCAATAATTTAATAAAATATTTCTCTCATCACAGTATCCCAGAACAAATAATTTCGGGCAATGGATTAGAATTTAAAAACTCTATAATTCGTGAACTTCTCGAGACACATAAGATTAACATTCACTTTATAAGTTCCCAACACCCCGAATACAATGGTCTTATAGAAAGATTCCACTCCACACTGATCGAGCATATTAGGCTGCTCAATAACCAACAAGATTTTAAAAATGAACCCATAGAAATGAAAGCCAATTATGCTATACTAGCATATAACAATACTATACATTCTGTCACCAATCTAGCCTCATATGAAATAGTTACAGGCCACCTAGCCGCAGAATTCCCTTTTAATCTCGAGATAGAAAAACAACTCGTCAATAATTACATCTCTAATCACCGCGACAAAATGAAACTTTTTTATCAAAAGCTAAACGAAACAATTCATCAACCTAAAGAAAAAGTCATCAACAAAATTAACGAATCTCGAGAAGAATTGGCAAAAATTCCTGAAAATGTACTCGTTAAAAACAAACAAAAGCAGTCGAAGACATCAAATAAATACAAACCAGAGCAAATAGCTCAGGTCAACGAAAATTTAAAAACCGCTAGAATTAATCCCACTCACGGAAACACTACGGATAAAATACACCTATCTAACGTTAAAAGACTGAAAAGAAAAACTTGTCTTTTTAAAAATATTTCAGGTTCCTCATCCCAGGACAAGGGACAGAAATAAGAAATATTACGGAGAATTTGGGCGCTTTACCAATAAACTTAGGACCCGCCAAACTTCAATATGTTCGTACATTTTTATGACCTAGAACAAATCTTCGTAGAATATAAGAATTTAATTATCCAACATGATAATCTTAAGGTTACTTATTCGAATAGTACAAATTTAGTTAAAGAATTAGAACATTACGAAAATATTGCTATGTTTTGTAAAACATCTATTCTTACTAAGTTAAAAACTATTTCTTTACATAATACTAGTCGTCTCAAAAGAGGCTTAATAAACGGCTTAGGATGTGTTATTAAAGGTATCACAGGTAACTTAGATTCTAATGATGGGGACAAAATATATAAAATACTAAACCATTTAGAAACTAAGGGTAATAACTTGCAGACCCAGCTAGAAATGCAATACTCTCTTAATAATCAAGTTATCAAAAACTTTAATAATACAATTAGAGATATTCAACATAATCAAAACTTGTTAAGACCTAAAATATTGTTTTTGGATCAACTATTGCGAGAAGACGTTGAAATTCAGGATATTCTTTTTGCAAAAGACTTGTATAACCAACTGATTATTTTATATAACTCGTTATTAAGCACACTGCAAGATATCAAGAACTCTATTACGTTTTGCAAATTAGGCATAATACACCCTAGTATAATTTCACCTGCAAATCTTTTTACAGAAATAAAAAGAATCTCTTTTTATTACAAGATTATATATATATATATATATATATATATATATATATATATTTATTGCGTTTTCTTAAACCATATCTAATTTTTTTTTTGTTTCAAATTCTATGGTACTGGTTTATTTTCTTAAAAGAATTATTTATTCCCTTAACGTTTCGCGCTTATAGAGAGCTTTTTCAAAAGGATATTATTGGCCTACAATAAATACAAAACTATAAAACATCGATTGACACACTAAAAATTATTACAATAAAATGTTAAAATATGAGTTTTAAAAACTGTAACATCCTATTTTAACATTTTATTGTAATAGTTTTTAGTGTGTCAATCGATGTTTTATAGTTTTGTATTTATTGTAGGCCAATAATATCCTTTTGAAAAAGCTCTCTACGAAGCGCGAAACGTTAAGGTAACTAGGTGACAATGAAACGGCTACCCAGGGCGCCATTTGACAACGGCTAGAGATAAAAATATGGAATTTGGTGTGTTGATAGGGTTGAGTATTGTGAACATTTGTAACATAAAAACAATTGAGTATCATTTCCGGGGAAACCGAAACTTCGTAATTTTAAATGGAACACCCTGTATATTTTATGTTTTTTGAACTCTCTTAACAATTCTAAACAACTTTTGTATACTAAATGTTGTATGTTTAAAATGTATAGTTTTCCAAATAACGCCACTTAAAAATGTGTCATAATTCCCACTTTAGTTACTCTTTAGTCAAGCTTTCATCCAACAAAATGTCAAAAAAAGAAAAACTCATTGTTTTAAAAAATGTGTTTTTCGCAATTCGATTTTCAAGTTCAGACCCTGTACCATAACTGGCCAACTGACAGGAACAAAACTTCCACTACCCAATTCTACTTTTTTGTTCTTTATCCACATATGTATCCGTAACAATATGTCCTCTGAAAACAACCCCACAATCTAGGCACACAGCCAGAAATTTCGGTTGGTCGTTGTTCCCAAAGTGAAATATCACTTATATTTCGAAGACCCCGTGTACGAAAAATTTAGTGTTGTTTTACAAAAATACTTTAAAAATTCCCAAATCAATATGATTAAATGTACTAAGAAATTAATTGCGGTCACTGATAATGACGAAATAAAGCAAATTATTCAAAACCAACACGAAGGGAAAACAAATCATCGCGGGATCGATGAAATTGAAAAACGCATAAAAAATAACTATTATTGGCCTAATCAACGTGCTTCTATCCAAACTTATATTAACGAATGCGAAATTTTCCAATTAACAAAATAAGATAGGAAACCACTGAAATTAGAACTAAACATCACACCTACAGCAATTAAACCCTTCCAAATCCTACATATCGACAGTATCTCTCTAGAAAATTGCAAGTTTTTAACCTTAGTTGATTCGTTTTCTAAATATGCTCAGGCATACAAATTAAACTCTGCGCAATCTATAGAAGTTGCCAATAATTTAATAAAATATTTCTCTCATCACAGTATCCCAGAACAAATAATTTCGGGCAATGGATTAGAATTTAAAAACTCTATAATTCGTGAACTTCTCGAGACACATAAGATTAAGATTCACTTTATAAGTTCCCAACACCCCGAATACAATGGTCTTATAGAAAGATTCCACTCCACACTGATCGAGCATATTAGGCTGCTCAATAACCAACAAGATTTTAAAAATGAACCCATAGAAATGAAAGCCAATTATGCTATACTAGCATATAACAATACTATACATTCTGTCACCAATCTAGCCTCATATGAAATAGTTACAGGCCACCTAGCCGCAGAATTCCCTTTTAATCTCGAGATAGAAAAACAACTCGTCAATAATTACATCTCTAATCACCGCGACAAAATGAAACTTTTTTATCAAAAGCTAAACGAAACAATTCATCAACCTAAAGAAAAAGTCATCAACAAAATTAACGAATCTCGAGAAGAATTGGCAAAAATTCCTGAAAATGTACTCGTTAAAAACAAACAAAAGCAGTCGAAGACATCAAATAAATACAAACCAGATCAGGTCAATCACGGAAACACTACGGATAAAATATATAAATATATATATATATATATATCGTACATTTTTATGACCTAGAACAAATCTTCGTAGAATATAAGAATTTAATTATCCAACATGATAATCTTAAGGTTACTTATTCGAATAGTACAAATTTAGTTAAAGAATTAGAACATTACGAAAATATTGCTATGTTTTGTAAAACATCTATTCTTACTAAGTTAAAAACTATTTCTTTACATAATACTAGTCGTCTCAAAAGAGGCTTAATAAACGGCTTAGGATGTGTTATTAAAGGTATCACAGGTAACTTAGATTCTAATGATGGGGACAAAATATATAAAATACTAAACCATTTAGAAACTAAGGGTAATAACTTGCAGACCCAGCTAGAAATGCAATACTCTCTTAATAATCAAGTTATCAAAAACTTTAATAATACAATTAGAGATATTCAACATAATCAAAACTTGTTAAGACCTAAAATATTGTTTTTGGATCAACTATTGCGAGAAGACGTTGAAATTCAGGATATTCTTTTTGCAAAAGACTTGTATAACCAACTGATTATTTTATATAACTCGTTATTAAGCACACTGCAAGATATCAAGAACTCTATTACGTTTTGCAAATTAGGCATAATACACCCTAGTATAATTTCACCTGCAAATCTTTTTACAGAAATAAAAAGAATCTCTTTTTATTACAATTATATATATATATATATATATATATATATATATATATATATATTTATTGCGTTTTATTAAACCATATCTAATTTTTTTTTTGTTTCAAATTCTATGGTACTGGTTTATTTTCTTAAAAGAATTATTTATTCCCTTAACGTTTCGCGCTTCATAGAGAGCTTTTTCAAAAGGATATTATTGGCCTACAATAAATACAAAACTATAAAACATCGATTGACACACTAAAAATTATTACAATAAAATGTTAAAATATGAGTTTTAAAAACTGTAACATCCTATTTTAACATTTTATTGTAATAGTTTTTAGTGTGTCAATCGATGTTTTATAGTTTTGTATTTATTGTAGGCCAATAATATCCTTTTAAAAAGCTCTCTACGAAGCGCGAAACGTTAAGGTAACTAGGTGACAATGAAACGGCTACCCAGGGCGCCATTTGACAACGGCTAGAGATAAAAATATGTAATTTGGTGTGTTGATAGGGTTGAGTATTGTGAACATTTGTAACATAAAAACAATTGAGTATCATTTCCGGGGAAACCGAAACTTCGTAATTTTAAATGGAACACCCTGTATATTTTATGTTTTTTGAACTCTCTTAACAATTCTAAACAACTTTTGTATAACTAAATGTTGTATGTTTAAAATGTATAGTTTTCCAAATAACGCCACTTAAAAATGTGTCATAATTCCCACTTTAGTTACTCTTTAGTCAAGCTTTCATCCAACAAAATGTCAAAAAAAGAAAAACTCATTGTTTTAAAAAATGTGTTTTTCGCAATTCGATTTTCAAGTTCAGACCCTGTACCATAACTGGCCAACTGACAGGAACAAAACTTCCACTACCCAATTCTACTTTTTTGTTCTTTATCCACATATGTATCCGTAACAATATGTCCTCTGAAAACAACCCCACAATCTAGGCACACAGCCAGAAATTTCGGTTGGTCGGGTGGTTCAACACCTGAAATTCATTTCGGAAGGGTTCAAATGGTCAAATCTCAGGAAAATTTGTAAGAAGCATGCCGGTCCAGACCCTCAGAACCCCCTCGTGGCTACGTACCTGCCACAATCAATAACAGAACATAATTCAAAGTCGCATATCAGAGAATGGCTTGGGAAGAAATAACGTTTGCTTTGGACTGAAATTGCCTTTTGACCACCAAAAAGATAAGTTTTTTTATGTTTGAAGAGTAACAAACCTAAAATTGAATATAGATTTCAGTTGATAAATAAATATATAAATATGTTGCTTCGTTGAAATATCAGGCTGCTGCTATAGCTACTTTAAATCCTAACATGGATCTATCTAAATTTTACATCAAAAGAGATGATGGCCTCGGAAGCGTACAAACAACGGACGCTCAAACAATGTGTTTACTGTTCGTTCCAGCGAGCACATAAGCATTTTCTCACGAAATTGAGGTCGTTCAGTATCGACACCTCGACTTTTTGATCGTAAGTTGTAAACAGAACGAGCAGAACAGATGTTCCAGTCGAATGAATTCGCCCGTTTTATGGAGTTTTTGAATAAAATTTATATTCGAGGAAATATAATTATTTTCGTTTCCGCTTATTTTATTTGTTCCCGTTTTTATGGGTGATTCAAACAGTGCGTAATGAATATGTTACACGGACAATTTTAACCAGATATAAGAATGAAATACAGTTATTATTAAAGTAGACAAAACTTATTTATATGCATACCTAGTGAGAGCGTTGAATCAAGTGCCGAATGTTCCGATTTAAACGAAATAGTCACAACTGAACAAGTTTGAACTGCAATACCTGCTCATGGGAATGCGTTAGCATTCTAAAAAAACTTAAATGAAAGGTCTCGATGAGTATTACACGAATAAAATTAGTGCCAAGCCTACGTTTGGCAGCAGGCTGACCTGTTCCATTCAGTGTTAATTCATTTTTTTAAACTATTTATGTAAAATGCCTTCTAGTAGAGCATGAATGAAAGCTGTTAACGAATACTTTGCAAATAAAACTGACCACCACCTCTACGTATGGCAGGTTAGCTTGCCTCATTGAGTTGGCAAACACTATTGATACAGAGTGACAAAGCTTATGATGAAGCTGGCTGAAATACGACTGATTCATTTACCCGCTGGTAGTTTCAAATTGGTAAACAAAAAAATGGCCTTTAAAGTTCAAAGTTTTAAATATGAATTTAATTTCACATTTAATCGGTGTTATGAGTACCCTTTATGAGTACTACATGAATAAAATTCACGGCCAACTTTTTGCCTGACAGGAATATTTTCTGCCTCATTAATTAATGCCTTCTTTTGAGATATAAACAATAAGAATGAGTTAGCGTTCTGTTAGAGTTCTAATGGAGGTCTATTGAAAGTACACAAATAAATTTGACTACCAACTCTACGAATGACAAAAGGCGATTATGCCTTATTTAAAGACATGGTACTACCTATGAAAATGCAACCTTTGAATGCTCTAGACAAGTAGTATTCGAATAAAATTGACTGCTAGCTCTATGTGTGATAGACAGCTGCCTATTTGCATTAAATATGCTTTATTTTGGGTAACTTTTATACGCGTTTTTGGATTTCGGTCACTGTTACATTGTTAGTAACGGTGGCGGTTTGGTAATAAGAGCTGCAGCACGCGTCAGAAATTTAAAAAAAATTTAATTTTAATCCAGCGTCAACTTTTATCTGTATAGTTTCACTGTATTTTTATGCGCTTTCACAGTACGCACAGAATATATATATATATATATATATATATATATATATATATATATATATATATATATATATATATATATTAGCTATTATGTAACACTGCATACTGTACTATCCGCTTTTCCTCGTATATTCGTGTTTCGACGTTTTCGTCGCGCTCCATTAAAAAGCAGCTCGCAGCAAACACGTGATATGCTTTGTAACCTTAAAGCCACCAATAAACGATACGTTTTATATCAAATGTCGTGCTGCAAATAAATTTACCGTCAGTATTTAGTGTTAATTGTTTTTTTTTGCAAGCATAATTTTTTATTTTCTCTCGTGAACTGTGATCAGTTTTGCTATTAAATATTTGAAGAAAATTATTAAATTTTGTCTTAGATCATGTAGAGGAATCAACATCTAGAAGAAAAATTAAGCGTTGAATTACAATAACCAAACTTATAATCATATTATCTAATATAAAACTTAGTGGTTTACCCACTAATGTCCTAAATAGTTGGATAAAAAAATGGCCTTCATAAATAACTTGAAATTTAGATTTAATTAGTTTGCAAAATGTGTCTTTTCAGTGGAAATTGGTATAAACCTAAATTTTCGTATGATATTTGTAACAAGAAATTATAAATTTAATAACACTAGAATACAGTTTTTATTCACTATATATATATATATATATATATATATATATATATATATATATATATATATAATATAAGAGAAGGGTAGTCTTGACCGACTAGTTGAACAACAAGTAACCTAATTATTGGGGTATCGGTCCTAATTTAGGGCTAGATTTAAATTGCTTTGAAGCTACGCCAAGCTTTCGGTAATGATTATTACCTTCTTCAGGGCTGCAATATGAGAAGAAATTTGTTTTTTATCTCTGTATGCACATTAATTAGAATTTGAGGATTTTTAGAAAAAAAAATAGAAAATTGTACTCACTGCTTTGCAATTAGTATCGATAACTTCTTG